>MDKI01138024.1:0-18009 GCA_005239505.1 Nicotiana paniculata
GAAAAACTCTTCTAACTCAACCTCGTAATAGGGTTGTGGGACATAAAAGAGGTGTGACAATGGGGTGATCCTTTAGGCTAAAAAAATTAGGACCCCCACCTTTGTTTTAAAATCAATTATTGGTTTATTTGCCCAGATTTTATTTTGTTTAGACTAATTCATGTAATTCGAGTTCGGCCGGGACCCACAGTTGTGGACCTCGAGGAGTACCTAACACCTTCTCCTCGAGGTAATTTGAGCCCTTACTCGATCTTTGGTGACGCAAACTGGTCAAACTTGATTTATTTGCAAATAGGTGCCCTAAAGCACCTCAAACCCGTTAGGTTGCGACTCTCTTTAAACACCCTTCCTTAAAAGGGTTGTCACGTGTCGAAACCCAATTTTGCGAGAAAAAGGGACGCGATAGTCGCACGATCACACGAATATAAATCTATGCCAACCGCTCCGAAGAATAGGTAACTGCCACAGGAATGAAGTGTGCTGACTTAGTCAGCCTATCCACAATGACCTAAATGGCATCAAACTTCCTCTGAGTCCGTGGGAGTCCAACAATAAACTCCATAGTGATACGCTCCTACTTATACTTAGGAATCTCTATCTACTGAAGCAAACCACCGGATCTCTGATGCTCATACTTCACCTGCTGAAAATTCAGGTGCCGAGCTACATAAGCAACTATATCCTTCTTTGTCCTCCTCCACCAATAGTGCTACCGCAATTCCTAGTACATCTTGGCGGCGCCCGGGTGAATAGAATACCGAGAACTGTGAGCCTCCTCAAGAATCAATTCACGAAGCCCATCAACATTAGGCACAGACACACGACCTTGCATCCTCAAAACCCCGTCATCTCCAACAACAACCTGCTTGGCACCACCGTGCCGAACTGTTTCCCTAAGGACCAACAAATGAGGGTTATCATACCGCCAATCTCTGATATGCTCAAAAAAGGAAGACCGAGCGACTGTGCAAGCTACAACACAGCTGGGCTCTGAAATATCCAACCTCACCAACTGATTGGCCAAAGTCTGAACATTTGACGCTAGCGGCCTCTCACCGACTGGAATGAATGTAAGGCTGCCTATACTTGCCACCTTCATACTCAATGCGTCGGCCACCACATTGGCCTTCTCGGCATGGTACAAGATGGTGATATCATAGTCTATCAATAGCTCTAACCACCTCCTTTGCCTCAAATTGAGATCCTTTTGCTTGAACAAATACTGAAGGCTTTGATGATCCGTGAAAACCTCACACGATACGCCATAAAGATAGTGACCTCCAAATATTCAGCGCATGAACAATGGTTGCCAACTCTAAATCATGGACAGGGTAATTCTTCTCATGAACCTTCAACTGTCGAGACACATATGCAATCACCGTGCCCTCCTGTATCAATATTGCTCCGAGCCCAACACATGAGGTATCACAATATACCGTGTAAGATCCTGAACCTGATGGTAACACCAACACCGGTGATGTAGTCAAAGCTGTCTTGAGCTTCTGAATCTCGCCTCACACTCGTCTGACCATCTGAACGAGGAATCCTTCTGGGTCAACCTAGTCAACGGGGCTGCTATAGATGAAAACCCCCCCACAAATCGACGATAATATCCTGCCAAACCCAAAAAACTCCTGATTTCCGTGGCTGAAGTGGGTCTAGGCCAGTTCTGGACTGCCTCAATCTTCTTAGGATCTACCTGAATGCCCTCTACTGATACACCGTGCTCAAGAAAGCAACTGAATCCAACCAAAACTCGCACTTCGAAAATTTAGCATACAACTGACTGTCCCTCAGAGTCTGGAGCACTATACTAAGGTGCTGCTCGTGCTCCTCCCTACTGTGGGAGTATATCAAGATGTCATCAATTAACACAATCACAAAGGAGTCCAAATAAGGCTTGAACACTCGGTTCATCAAGTCCATAAATGCTGCTGGGGCATTGGTCAAACCAAAGGACATCACCAGAAATTCATAGTGCCCATACCGCATCCGAAAAGCTGTCTTAGGGACATCAGATGCCCTAATCCTCAACTGATGGTAGCCAGATCTCAAATCAATCTTCCAAAACACCTTGAAGATGATCACATAAATCATCAATCCTCAATAATGGATACTTGTTCTTGATGGTGACTTTGTTCAACTACCGATAATCTATACACATCCTCATAGACCCATCCTCCTTCTTCACAAACAACACCGGTGCACCCCAGGGCGAGACACTAGGTCTAATGAAGCCTTTATCAAGCAAATCCTGCAACTGTTACTTCAATTCTTTCAACTCTAGTGGGGCCATCCGGTATGGCAGAATGGAAATGGGCTGAGTGCCCGGAGCCAAATCAATATCCCTGTCGGGTGGCATCCCTGGCAAGTCTGCAGAAAATACCTCTAGAAACTCACGAACAACAGGCACAAAATCCATAGAAGGAACCTCCTCACTAGAATCACGAACATAAGCCAAATAAGCCAAACACCCCTTCTCGACCATACGCCGAGCCTTCATATAAGAGATTAACCTACTGGTAGAATGGCTAGGAGTCCCTCTAAACTCTAATCGAGGCAACTCCGGCAAGGCTAAGGTCATTGTCTTGGTGTGACAATCCAAAATAGCGTGATAAGGTGATAGCCAATCCATACCCAATATAACATCGAAATCCACCATATCGAGGAGTAGAAGATCTACACTGGTCTCAATACTCCAATAGTGACCACACACGAACGATATACACGATTTACAACAATAGCATCCCCCACAGGTGTGGACACATATACAGGGGCACACAAAGAATCACGAGGCACAACCAAATATAATGCAAAATAGGATGACACATAAGAGTAAGTAGACCCCGGATCAAATAGAACTGAAGTATCTCTACTGCAAACTGAAACAGTACCTGTAATAACAACATCAGATGACTCAGCCTCAGGTCTGGCTGGAAAAGCATAACATCGGGGCTGGGCCCCACCACTCTGAACCATATCCCTAGGACGACCTCTAGCTGGCGGGCCTCCACCTCTAACAGCATGACCTCCACCTCTAACAATCTGGCCCCTACCTCTAATTTTCTAACACCTGCCTCTGGCTAGCTGAGCAGGCGGTGCAACAACTGGTGCTGGAACCATGGCACGAGAACTCTGATGATGTGGCTGAACACCCAATAATCTCGGACAGGTCTTCCTGATATGCCCATAACCACCACACCCGAAACATCCATCCTGATGCTGTGGCTGTAGAAACTGAAACTGACCCGAACGGGCCGGATGACCACGGTAATAACTCTGAATAGGATGTGCATTGATAGGAGCTGGTGGTGCACTATAGGCTAGCTGTCGAGAAGGAGGCACATAAGGACCACGACTCCCTGAAGAACTGTGGGATGCCTGAAGCGCTGAATGGAACGGCCTGGGAGGATGGACTCTACCAAAAGTACCCCTGCCTCCAAATGAGGCGCCATTGAATCCACTGGAATGATGAGGTCTATCCTCTGACCCCTGACCTCCTTGTCCAAGAACCATCTCGACTCGTCTGGCGACATTGGCAGCCTCCTAAAAAGAAATCTCGCTCCCAGTCTCCTTAGCCATCTGCAATCTAATAGGTTGAGCAAGTCCCTAAATAAACCTCCTCACCTTCTCTCTCTCAGTAGGAAGCAGAAGAATATCATGACGGGCCAAATCCACAAAACGGGTCTCATACTGAGTAACAGTCATGCTGCCCTGCTGGAGACGCTCGAACTGACGGGGGGGCTCCTCTTTCAAGGTGATAGGCAGAAACTTCTCTAAGAAGAATGAGAGAACTGGTCCCAAGTAAGAGCAGGCGACCCATCTGGTCTGGTCAACAAATAACCCTCCACCATTTCTTGTCGGAACCAGTCATATGAAAAGCAGCAAAGTCGGCCCCATTGGTCTCCAATATACCCATGTTCCGAAGAACCTCATGACAACTATCAAGATACTCCTGGGGATCCTCTGAAGTAGCACCACTGAAATGGACTGGAAAGAGCTTAGTAAATCTATCCAATATCCACAAAGACTCATAAGACATAGCTGACCCATCATTGGGCTATGCCGCAGCAACCGGCTGAACTACTCCGACTGGATGAGTTGCTGGAGTCTGAAACTGGAGAGCCATCTATTCCGGAGTGTGCGTAGCAGGAGTCTAGGCTCCTCCTCTAGCCTGAGATACGACTAGTGCCATGGGGAATGCGCCAGTCTTGGCCACTCTCCATAAGGCCCACCAATCGAACCAAAGCATCCTGAAGCACTGGGGTGGCAATAAACCCCTCCAAGACCTGAGCTGGTCCGGAAGGAATAGTCTCAACTGGAACCTCCTCATCGAACTCTACTAGAGGCTCCACGGTTGGGGCTGCTTCTCGGGCTCTGGGTTGAGTCCTGCCCCTGCCTCGGCCCTAGCGCGACCTTTACCCCTCACAGGAGCTGCTGTTGGAGGCTCTGGCTGCTGCTCAGCTGAAGAAGCGGTACGCGTTCTCGCCATCTGCGAGAGAATAAGAGTAGGGGAGTTTAATCAGTATTAAGAAAACAAAATCGCATGATAGGGTTGAATAAAAGTGAAATTTGTTCCTGAATTTATAGCCTCTGGGAGATAAGTATAGACGTCTCCGTACCGATCCCCCAGACTCTACTAAGCTTGTCCGTGAATTGTGAGACCTAGGCAACCTGGTGCTCTAATACCAACTTGTCACGACCCGGAATTCCCACCGTCGGGACCGTGATGACGCCTAACATTTTACTTGCTAGGCAAGCCAACATTAGAGATCATTAAGCCATTTCTATACCCCTTCAGTGTAATTAAGCTAAAATAGTAAACAGAAAAATGCAAAAATCTACAATAGTCTTAACATTTATACACAACTACCCAGAATCTGGAGTCAGAATCCACGAACATTCTAATATTTACTACAAACATTTGTTCCAAAGAAGTACAACTATTTGAATAAAAGAAAAACAGTAAATAGAGAGGATAAATGGGGACTTCAGGGCCTTTTAACGCCGACAGGACTACCTTGAGTCTCGGATCAGATGAAACCAGCAGCTAACTCAGAGTCAACTCGGTCCAGCACCAAAATTTGCACAGGAAGTGCAGAGTGCAGTATCAGTACAACCGACCCCATGTACTGGTAACTGCCGAGCCTAAAGTTGACGAAGGAGTGGTGAGGCTACGGCGGGACACTCACAATAAAACCTGTATACAGTGAACAATAATGAAAGAAAAGAAGGCAGAATAACGTAATAATAGTAACTTTCAAGGAATAATACAACATCCAACGTGTCTCATCAGTGTTCAACTATAACCAATCCTTAAGTGCAATTCAAAGCTACTCTACAACTCACACAGTCAAAGAAAGAGCATAAACACTTAAATTGTTGCAGCGAGCAACCCGATCCCACGGTACATATCACAATCCTCCCTTATTTATTCTTAATATCATAAATAACAAAATATAGGTAAAATATTACGGCGTGCAACCCGATCCCACCATATGATAATAAACACAATCACGGTTCACCCTTATATCACCACATTCCACTTTTATTACACCTATTGCAGCGTGCAATCCGATCCCACCGTATAATAACAATTCACCCTTATTCCTCCTCAATATTTCACCCTTATTCCACATGTTGGGGCGTGCAACCCGATCCCACCATATCATAATAAACATAATCACAGTTCACCCTTATATCACCACATTCCACCCTTATTACACCTGTTGCAGCGTGCAACCCGATCCCACCGTATAATAACAATTCACCCTTATTCCTCCTCAATATTTCACCATTATTCCACATGTTGGGGCGTGCAACCCGATCCCACCATATTCATATCAATTACACATGAAATATAGAAATTTCACAATTTAACACAAGACCTTCTCAATACTTAAACTTCAGAACAGGACAAATGAAAAGATTGTACTCAATGATACTTTACACAAGAAATACTAATCATCGAGACCAAACCAGAATATCATTAAAATACCGATAAGAACAACTTAAGCAAGTAATGGGGGACAATGAAACTACAGGATAACAAATATCTTCAACAAGGAGAAAACAATATCCAACAGGTAGCAGTTAGGCATGGAATTACAAGTAGGCATGTAACAATTAAAGCAGGGAAAGAAACAATATAAGGAGAACAGGAAGGAAACATGCAAAACAGGTAAGTTGGCGGCGCATAAGTACTTATCACCTCACATATACGCCGCTCACATGATTTTCACATAACAATTAAGGCAAGGATTCCTAATCCCTCAAGTCAAAGTTAGACAAAACACTTAGCTCGATCCACATGCCACTCACTGCTCAATTACCGTTTTTCCTCTAGATTCCACCTCCAAACCACTCGTATCTAGCCATAATTAACTTAATAACATCAAATATTGCTAAAGGAATCAATTACAATGCATAAATTTAGTTTTCCCAAACTTTCCTCCAAAAAGTCAAAAAATTGAACCCGGTCCCACTTGGTCAAAACTCGAGGTTCAGACCAAAATCCATTCACCATTCACCCCGGAGCCCGAATATGCAATTAATTTTAAAATCCGACCCCAAATTGAGGTCTAAATCCTAATTTCTCAAAAATCTCTAATTCTACCCAAACCCCAATTTCTACCATGGAAATCCTAGATTTTAGGTTGAAAATTCATGGAATTCAATAGGTAATTGAAAGAAAATGGTTTAGAATCACTTAGCAACACTTTGGGGAAGAAATTAGCTTGAGAGAATCACCTCTAGGTCGTTTGGCTTTTGAAAATTTGAAAGAATGGCCTAAGTCCCGTAGTGGGACTGTTTAATAGCTGGGGACAGTGTTCATCGCGTTCGCGAGGACACTGTCGCGTTCGCGAAGAGAAGCTTCCTAAAGATTTATGCGATCACGGAATTTCCACCGCGTTCGCGAAGGCTACGCCCCCTGTCCTTCACGTTCGCAAGCCTTCGCTCGCGTTCGTGATGAAGAATAACTGACCTCCTCCCCCACGTTCCTAAAGCATCGCGTTCGCGTTGGGTTGGTCGCGTTCGCGAAAGGTCAATCCCCCATCGCTCCGCGTTCGCGTTCGCGAAGAAGAAAAATCCTCTCCAGCCCAGATCCCCCTTCACGATCGCAAGAGTGACTACCCGATCGCGAAGCACAATGCATCAGACATCAGATACAACAATCTCACACCAGATTTTCTAAGTCCAAACATCCCATAGCCTATCTGAAACTTACCCGAGCCCTCGGGGCTCCAAACCAAACATGCAACAAGTCTGAAAATATCATACGGACTTGCTCGCGTGACCAAATCGCCAAAAGAACACCTAAAACTACGAATTTAGCACCAAATTGAATGAAATTTTCAAGAAAGCTTTAGAATTTCTATTTTCACAACCGAGCGTCCGAATCACGTCAAACTGACTCCGTTTCTTACCAAAATTCACTGGCAAGTCATAAATATTATATTGAACTTATACCGAGCTCTGGAACCAAAATAAGGGCCCGATATCAAAAATGCCAAACATCAATATATTCTTAAAATCATTAGATTTTCAGACTTCTAATTTTCAATAAAAATTCATAACTCAAGCTAGGGACCTCAGAATTCGATTCCGGGCATACGCCCAGATCCCATATTTTAATGCGGACCCATCAGAACCGTTAAAATACGGGCCCGAGTCTGTTTACTCAAAACGTTGACCGAAGTCAACTCAAATCAACTTTTAAGGCAAAAATTCTTATTTTTATCAACTTTCTACATAAAAGCTTTCGGGAAACACGCCCGGACTGTGCATGCAAATCAAGAAGGGTCAAAATGAGATTTTTAAGGCTTAAGAGCGCAGGATCGAGTTCTAAAACATAAGATGACTTTTTAGGTCATCACAGTTTATTGCTAGCACAATTATAGATATTTGTAGATATTTTTGCATTAATGATAAAATAATGTCAGTTTCAATGGATAATGCTACTAGTAACAGAAATGCCATATCCTTGCTTACCATTATGCTAAATCCTGCATTTAGTAACATTTTTCATGTTAGATGTATTTGTCATATTTACCATTTAATTGTGGGTGATGATATGAGAATTTTAAATATTGAAATTGAAAAGGTTAAAATGGCTCTTAACTGGATTTTTTATTCAAATCGTAGAAGTAGACTTAAAGAATATTTTAAAAGATGCGATGAATTTGGCCTAACAGAAAGAAAAGTTCCTAAACCTTATCCAACTAGATGGAATTACATGTATGAAAGTTTGGTTGTTGCATATGAATATAGAAACCCCATAAACTCAACGTTTAATGCACCCGTAAGTGATGATAATGAACACCTTACGCATGGAGATTGGGCTAATATTAAAATGCTTGTAGATTTTCTAGAAAAATTTCATATTGCTACAAATGAATTTTCTGGGCATTATCCTACTATTTCTAACTGTTTAGTTTATATTGCAGAACTTGCAAATTTGTTTGTTCATTTTTTAGAGAGTGGAGAAATTTATAAACTTGCTATTGATTCTATGAGAAAGAAGTAAGAAATATTTTTTCCCTATTCCCCCTATTTATGGTGTTGCTGCTTTGTTAAATCCTTGTATTAAATTAGGAGGTCCTCAATTTTGGCATGAAACTGTTTATAATGGTTTAGCACTTGAAGATGAGGAGTTGTCTCAACTTCCGGAAGCAATAGCCTCAATTAGAATAAATGCTCAAACCATTTATAATGCTTATCAAGTTGCATTAAATCATGCTAGACCAAATATTTCAACTCCTTCTTCTGATTCTCAATCATCTAAAAGAACTGCGAGAGTAAAAGCACTTAGTTCTTGAGCGGGGTTTATGAGTTCTCAAGGTTCTAGTAGTAATGATTTTTCACAACTAAATGAGCTTGAAATTTATTTGTCACAGGGAATTGAGGAAGTGAATCCCGACGACTCTTTTAATTTTTTGGAATGGAGGAAGGACAAAGAAAAATACTTTCCGGTTCTTTCAACGATGACCCGAGACATTTTAACTATTCAAGCTTCAACAGTGGCATCAGAGAGCGCTTTCAGTCAAGCAAAACTTCAACTCGGTGATTATAGAGCGTCTATGAGGGAGAGCTTGAAAATACTTTTCAAAGATTGGATCCATTTGGAAAGAAAAAATTTTGGACTTGCTGAATCACAACCAGAGGTAGACGAAGCTTACAAAAAAATGCTAGCTGAACTTGCGGAGGATGCTGCTTCGCCTGTATTTTGGTCACAATTTTATAATAAAATTTACAAGGAATTGTCTTAGATATTTTTTTAACATCTTTTTGTCTCTAATTTCTATATATAAAAAAAAAGTATCTGTTGGGTCCACTTAGCTCGCGGGCCGGGACCGTTTAGCCCGGGACCATTAGTTCGTGGGCCCAACCCTGGACCGGTTCCTACAAAAAGACCACAGGTCCGGGACCGTTTGGCCGGTTTAGTTTGGGATCGGCCCGGGACCGAGACCGTTTGGGCTGGCCCACTTAAGCCCGGGACCAGCCCACATGCCCGCCCTACTTATGATTCCTAAAAATATAAAAGGTAACAAATTCAAACATTATAATGGGACGCTTTAAAATTCTAATTAAGGACCCATGATCAAACAAAAAATAAAACATAAAATGTTAAATGATAGCATACAAAAGTAAAATGTGGACAACAACGACGACCCCGTGAAATTTTACTAGTGGAGTCTGGGGAGGGTAATGTGTACGCAGACCTTACTCCTACCCCGAGAGGGTAGATAAGCTGTTTCCAAAAGACCCTTGGCAATGAAAACTCAGATAATCAACTAAATCTGCCTGTGCAAGCACATCAAGCAGCAAATTGGAAGAAACGGAAAACCAGTTGATTAGGGACTATAATCATTTATCTTATAAAAAAAAAATAGTCAAATAAAATTTCCCTTCACTTCTAATGTAAATCATTGAAGAAAGAACCAGAACTTCTTGTACTAGTGCAAGACTCAAATGTGTAATTGTTTGATATCAACCCCTAATGACTTTAACACGGGTTATGAAGAGCATGTAGAATAAAATCTTCCCATACCAGTTATGCTTAAACAACTGTACATCTTTTTTGGCAACGTTCATGACTTGAACTTGGTCCTAGAAGGAAGTCCCTTCCCATTAGTCCATATATCATATCCTTTCTCCCACTTGCCCCTTGCTAGTGATTTGATGATGATTCAACTAATGTAGGCTGTAGCCCCCGTTGCGAATGATATATATAAAATTCAGGAAAGTAAATGAGCTTTGCAGCTCCCCTAGCTAGGAAGCTGTTCTTGGAATTCATCAAGCCAATAGCATTTCTTTATGTTCGCCAACCAGGCCATCACCGTACTCATTACTGTCAAGCTATCATTTCTTGTTCGATCCAAAAGCATCAAAAGTAACTATGATCCCTCCTGCTAGGTGAGAAGATCATTAGGTCAAGAGGTCGCATTGCTGTGACACACATTCTCAACCTCCAAAATTTTCACCTGAAAATAGTTGGAAAGCAGCAGTTGTGGCAGCCAATAGAATTTTCATGGAATCTGGTTCCAGAATCATGAAGCATCCACTGTTTCCTTGTTTTCACAAAGACAATAGAATTCTTGGGGAGTCGGTGATTCATCTAATTGATCATCTGCCTGGATAACTTTCCTTTGGTGACACTGACTTGCCACCACTGACCCTGTAAAACAGGTACATGAGTACCTTCTACATCTACTAGAGTACTTAAATCACAATATTTTATTGAAAAGTTTGTTTCCTAACACTTCCATTTAAAAAAGAAAACTCTTAAATAAATAAACATACACCTAAACATAAAAGTTCATGCATGTAAAGGAAACAACTAAGTTCTGCCTCTCCATTAAATCCTTGACAATGGAGAGGCTTTAGAAGTAGAGATATTCTTTGTACTTATTATATTAAATACATAATACAAATGAAGATATTTATAATCAATTGGGATAGCATTGTTTAGACAAAGCTTATATAAAGTGGATTGTGCTGGTTAGACTTCATGTTTCCTAATCAAGAAGAAACTTCAAATCAGTGGCTTTCGTAACAAACAAAAAAAAAAGGTTCTCCTATTATGATCAGTTTGTCTCCATTGACTACCATAATTAGAAAAACAAGGGAGGTTCTATAGCCCATTTATATTGTAGGAACAAAGAAAAGAGAACGCTCTCCTAGTGAATCACCTTAGAAATTAGGCCTAGGGCTTAATCGACATACACTCAGGATGTGTTTGGTACAATGGCAGTTATTCCATAAAAGTACTTCCATAAGGAAGTCATTTTCTGGTGTTTGGTTGATATTTCCATCAAATGGGGGAAAATGACTTTCTCATTGTGTTTTATTCCTAATTTCGTTGAATATCTCCGTCATTGGCTTCTAACAGGTACTGCAAATACTTCTACACATAATGCAACACTGATGAATAGTTTTGCCTTTTTCAATAAGATGTCAATCTTCTTATCAAACAAAAGATGTCAATCTTCTTATCAAACAAAAGATGTCAATCTTCTTGTCAAACAAAAGATGTCAATCTACATGCGATCTCACTGCATAAAGCCTTCATGAGAAAGTTAAGAATGTCTTATGAGATTTGACTTAATCTACCAAAAGGCAGCATCTTGAGAATGAAGAGTGTGTTTGACTTAAACAAAGTTGTGCATGCAGATCAGTGGAAAAAACTAAGTGTCGGCTAAACCTAACAAAAGGCAGCATCTTGAGAATGAAGAATGTGTTTAACTTTACAATGTTATGCATTTGGAACGCACAGATGAGTGAAGAAATCAAGTGTTGGTTATGCCTCTGTCTTAACCCCCTCGAACCTCTTAAGGTAAATGCTTCCACTTTACCAGTTCGTATAATGCAGGTGTCTTACACATTGGACCAGTTCTTTTTCCTACACTCTAATACAACAAATAATAGCAATACTTTCAAACCTCAGCTATCTTAATAACGAAAAGTTTAGTTTTTGATAAGTAAAACTACTAATGATAAGAATAACCAAGTACTATGTCTGGTTCTTGCTAAGTTATTCCGAAAAGAAGACAAAAAAGCTGTCAGTCAGCTAGCTAAATTTCAGAATCCTGACAAGCTAAGAATGAAAAACGAATTTCTCAAAATAGAGAAAAGTAGAGAATTGTACCTTATAAGGGAAAAAAAGTCACTCACCACACTTTACTGTTGACAAGAGGAATGACGGTATGCAAGTGCCATGCCTTCTTACCCCTGACTGGATGCCTTAAGAATCTAACTGGCGGTGCTATAAGATGTAGCTGATGGCCTTTGCTAATCATCATTTTGGGAAAGGCATTGCCCAGAGTCCAGCTTGCTTACATAGTTTGTGATCACATCAAATGCTCAGAGGAAAAATGGATTTTCACCAGCTTCTTGTTGTAAAGCCATTATGTTGAGATAATAGATAGTAATAAACTTCTCTGCTATAAAATGCCTCTGATTTCCCATACATGGTCAGATCTAAAGGAACCAGGTTTCTAACTAATTTTCAACCATTTAGAACCTAATCCTTGGTTCAGAGAAGGGGATCTTAAATCCTAAGAAGTTACATCCTTTACCAAAATTCTCCACATGAACATGATCCATTAGTAAAATGATGAAAGCGATTAACATCTCTGACAATTATTTCCCTCCCTGTTATTTTTGAAGCAAACTTCATAAAAGAATGACAGTCCCCACAGATCCTGAGGTTCTTCATAATTCTTATAGGAGCATTTGAAGGCAAACACATCAACCCAAATGTAAAAGCAAGTTTCTCACTATGATGCCTCAGAAGCTCATGTTTTCTGCTCTCTTCCACATCATGCAGGTCATGTTCAGCTTTACCTTTGTACCCTAACTTCTCCATACCTATCAACAACTCATCCAATCTTGAATAAACCTCTGCAATGCTTTGATGATTTCTCTCCCCGACCATGAATGTGTGAACCTTGTCTTTTATCTGTATCCAACTCTTGCCTCTTTCTTTCTTTGCTTCGCTGTCTTTAAGAAGCTTTCTTGTTGATGCAACATCGCCCCACCTTCTCTTCGAAGCATATATATTTGAAAGCAAGACGTGGTTTCCAGCATTATTAGGCTCGAGCTCAAACAGATGTTTAGCAGCAATTTCAGCTACCTCAACTTTTCCATGGACCCTGCAAGATGCCAAGACAGAACCCCACATGGAAGGTGTTGCAGCAAAGGGCATATTTTCTATCAAATCCTTAGCTTCTTCAACCAGGCCTTTTCTACCAAGAATGTCAACCATACATGAATAATGATATACATTGGGAGATAAGTTATGCTCTTTCTTCATCTTGTCAAAATATATCCGCCCCTTGTCAACCAAACCCATATGGCCACAAGCAGACAGAACCGAGACATAAGTCACTTCAGTCGGGTATAATCCCGCTAACTGCATTTTCTCAAACAATGTCATAGCCTCTAAAGGTCGCGCATTTCTAGCAAAGCCAGAAATCATTGAATTCCATATTACAGCATTTTTCACCTCAGCGTTTGAAAACACAATATGGGCTTCGTTAATACATCCACATCTTGCATATAAGTCTACAAGAGAGGAAGCTACATAAACATTGGCACCACAACCAGTTTTCCAGACTATAGCATGAACTTGGTTCCCTTCTAACAAAGCAGCCAATGCAGCACAGGCAGATATCACAGAAGAAAGCGTAAACTGATTATGCTCGACCCCGGATCTTTGTAGTCTGTGAAAAAACATTATAGCCTCCTCATATAGCTCATTTTGGACATACCCAGCAACCATTGAACTCCAAGTAACATCATTCCTCTCAGGCATGGAATCAAAAACCCGAAAAGCATCGTTCATCAACCCGCATTTAGCATAAACATCAAGCAAAGCAGTAGACACAAAAACATTTGATTCTAGTGATACCTTAAGTGCAAAAGCATGCAATTGTTTGCTTTCTAAAACATCAAATTTGGCAGCACAAGCACAAAGAACACCTGAAACTGTGAACCCACTAAACTGCGTCCCTTCCCTTTGCATTTGAACGAAAAGATGAAGAACTTCTTCTCCATCTTTGTTCTGTATATACGAACCCATCAGGGTGTTCCAAGAAACAAGAGTTCTATGAGGCATTTCGTCGAACACTTTACGAGCAAAATCAACAAGACCGCATTTCGAATACATATTTATGAGCATGTTTGTTGTCAATGTATCTGCTTCATATCCAAACTTTATGATCTGGGAATGCACAGATTTTCCATTCATTGCAGTACTTTCCTTTGCGCATTCTTGTACTGCGCGGTGCAAAAAGGGTAGAATATTTGAATCTTTGCATTCCCAAACGCTGTCGAATTCTTCTTCCTCAGCTGCTTTCTGAAGTGTAGCATCGGCGGCTGAGGATAAATTTCTCCTTTGAGCGTAAAAATACGGACTGAAAACTTTGGATCTTCGTAAGGCTTTCATTTCATGCCTTTACTCAAAGCATACCTGAGTACCAAGTACTCAATACGAGGGATAAAGTTTGAATCAGACTAAATACTTTTTTTGCACTAATTAAATCAAACTAAAACTAAATAGCCATTCAAACTTGGCACTTTATATCACTTAGGTCGAAACCACTAACTCTCTATTTTCGGAAAGAAATTAGTTGTCGTACTAGCGCGTAATTAAATTAAATTAAATTAAATTATGATAAGGTTTATTTAAACATGTTAGATCGTATTGTTTTAATAAATTTCAATTGCCATCTAATATCTTATTTGGATGGTTATTACCTATTGTATTGTATCATATTGTTACTTTAAATACAATGTTTGTTTTGATTGTTACTTGAATTTTATTGTATCGTATTGTTAAATCCGTCTTTACGTAATGATGAAATGTGTCACTTTATATAACGACCGATTTGGGGTGGTCGCGTCGTTACCTTATCTTTTTCTCTCATCTCACCCTTCATTATTATTAAATATTTTTATTTTATCATTTACCCTACCTTTTTATATAATAATTTACCCCGTATTATAATTTTTTTTTTACAATATTGAAAGTTTATTGTTGGTGTGTAATATCATGAAACAATAGCAAATGATACAATCTATCCAAATATTATATTCATCAAGCGATACAGTACGGTACAGTACAATACAATACGATACATTATATTTTTCTTTATTATATTATCAAATATTTAGTATTATTACATTATTAACTAAATTTTTTATTAGTTACTTTGTTTAATACTTTTGTCTGTTCGCTTTCTTTTCGTAATGTAATAGGATATATATATATATATATATACATATATTACTCTTGAAATATTTTTTTATTTTAAAATTTATTCTATTTCTCTCAATAATTTTATCTGCATTTAATGAATAAAATCTTTATTAAATTAAAGAGACTTATATAGGCATCGAAGAACTTTTTTGTTCTATATATTACAAATTTATTACAGTATCAAATATTTAGTATTATTGCATTGTTAATAAAAATTTTTATTAGCATATTACTTTGTTTAAATTTTTGTCTGCTACTTTATTTTTGTAATATAATAAAAAATATATATTTTATTAATCTTGAAATATTTTTTTAAAAAAAATTTATTATACTTTTCTCAATATTATTGTTTGAATTTTCATGAATATGTGAGCACGTGATTTTTGCTCGACAAAAATACTCCTACAAAATCCACAAAATTAGATTTTTTATATTATTATTTTTAATTTTTAGGAATTTCTTGTTAATTAATTGTTTGCATTTAATTGTGCATTTAATATCTTAAAATCATAGAAAAAACCAAAAAATGCTCAATATTTCATTGCATAGTGTTTTAGATCTTGATTGCATGTAGAACTCAATTGCATGAATTAGTTGCATTATTAAAAAAAAATCACAAAAAAAAAAAAAAAAATACCATGGGTTTTCATATTTTTAGCTTTTAGTTTTAAATTATTAATTTTCTTTCATTAATTTTAGGTTAGTTAATTATTTAAATATTAGAAATAGTAAGTAGGTTACTTTGCAAATTAGAATTAAGTTAGAGTCTAATTAGAATTTTTAATTAATTTTATAGAATTTAAAATCAAAGAAAACAAAGAAAAAGAAATAAAGAGTCTATTTGGTCCTAGTCAAATTGGGCCAAAAAACAACTTCAGTGGCCCAAATTGCTCACAAATCTGCCCCAATCCCTCTCCAAACCAGCCCGAATCCGATCCAAACCCCTTTACACCAAACGATCCCGTTCTCCCCCTAGTAATCCCATCCATTGGTCAATTAACGACTGGGAACTGAAATCCCAAACCCCTTAAAAGTGTCGGAGACCCATCTCCCCTACCCCTAAATATTTCTCCATTCCCTCTCTTCATCATCTCTCTGAACCTCCGCCATATGCCGCCGCCGGAAATCGCCCACGACGGCGGCCCGTCTCCAAGCCTACCCAAATTTGTACCACACAATCCCCACACCCTCCTAAATCTTAATCCCCCATCAATTTCTCCAAAAACCTCCCCAAAATCCTTGAATTCCATATCCGAAAACTCCATATAACCTAGTTTGCCCTTTTGATTTTTTCTTTCTAAATTCGGGCATGTCATATGTTATAACCTGCCTCAATCAAGTTTTTTAAAGAGTTGTCGAACGATGTTTGGTTTCACACTGTTTGATGGTCGCCGAATTTGGTCAGACCTCCGTTTGATTGGCAAGGTTTGTCGCAAAGGCCCTTCTTCTCCGTTCAAAACCTCAATGGCTCAGAGCAGCAGACCCATATAGCTTTGAGGTATCACTTTGTGTTCGATCTCCTTGCCTGCCATGGTCGTTATCGCTCCATGTAGCACTGGCCCTGCCTTTCATGTATGAATCAATGCTCGTGGAACTATATCGACCAACACTCAGATTTTCTTAAGTTTGGTTGTGTTCGTCAGTAGGTAATCTCCCTTTTTGATCCTTCATGTTCTTCATTTTAGTCGACCGATTCACTGTTTGTGATTAATGTTTTGTGTGTTCATTGTATTTAGTGGCTTAAGAGCAATATCTTGATTAGATAACTGAGGTTTCATTAGTTTAGTCTTTATTATGTTGTGCTAAAACCTGTTAAATATTGGTTAATTGGTAGTTGGTCATCAATATGATGTCGAATTAATTAAGTCTTGTCACTAATGCCACTTAGTCTTAAATCCTGAAATTAGAATAAAGTTAGTTGTTAGTTTTGATCAGGGCATTCAGAGATTTAAAAATTAGCAGAGTTTCCCCCCATTTTTCTTGTTAATAGCTTGAATGTTCTAGAATAGAGATAAGGGATCAATATGTAATAAGATAAAGAATTTAGATCAAATCTGGGGTCAAACAGGTTTAATTTCATAAGGGCTGGAAAATAAGAAGAAGCTTCTAAAAGGGACATATGTCTTAATTTGGTTAAGATAAGGTGCTGAAAATAGGAAAATATCTGAGAATAAGAGGACAACTGTCCATTTCTGTTGAAAAGATGCCTTTTTTCTGATGTCACGACCCAAATTCCCAACTTTAAGTACCGTGATGGCGCCTAACACCACACTTGCTAGGCAAGCCAATGTTAGAACTTGATTAGCTATTTTCCTTTGAATATTTACTTAAACACAATGAGACAATTTAAAATAAACTAAATCTAATAATTTTCAATGAATAACCTCACAAATAAAATAGTAAACGAATAATTAAATCGAGCCACGAACTAACTATAGCTATAAGACTACCCCAGGGTCTGGT
Organism: Nicotiana paniculata; assembly: GCA_005239505.1. NCBI lineage: Eukaryota > Viridiplantae > Streptophyta > Magnoliopsida > Solanales > Solanaceae > Nicotiana > Nicotiana paniculata. Next base: position 17,726 of record MDKI01138024.1, read on the forward strand.
GTCACAATTCACGAACCACTAAGAATACTACAAATAATGGGCTGAAAGAAGTATATATGTCTGTTTTGAATGAAATAAAACAGCAACTAAATAGTGTAGAGAAGACTCCAGGAGTCTGTGAACACCAGCAGATCTACCTCTTGTCTCCGATGAAAATGCGCAGCTACAACCCGAACTTAACTCTGGCCGGTAACTAGATCTGCACAAGAAGTGCAGAGTGCAGTATCAGTACAACCGACCCTATGTACTGAGTAAGTGCCGAGCCTAACCTCGACGAAGTAGTG
>ML365897.1:0-21409 GCA_005239505.1 Nicotiana paniculata
AAACGAACCTAGTGCTGAATTGGGAGAAGTGCCACTTCATGGTACAAGAGGGAATCGTCTTGGAACATTTGGTATCAAGTAAAGGTATTCAAGTGGATAAATCTAAGGTAAAAGTGATCGAAAAACTCCCTCCACCCACGTCAGTCAAATCTATTCGTAGCTTTTTGGGACATGCCGAATTCTACCGCCGATTCATCAAGGACTTCTCCAAAATTGCCAACCCTCTCTGTAAGTTACTAGAGAAAGATAACCCATTTGTGGTTTCTGATGATTGCAGGGTAGCGTTTGAGAAGCTAAAGAAGCAGCTAGTCACTGCCCCGATTATAGTTGCCCCCGACTGGGAGCAACTATTCGAACTCATGTGTGACACAAGTGAATATACTGTAGGAGCCGTGTTGGGCCAGCGAAAAGATAAGATAATGCACCCAATTTACTACGCAAGTAGGACATTGAGTGGAGCTCAGCTGAATTACACGGTAACAGAAAAGTTGGCTGTAGTATTTGCATTTGACAAATTCAGGTCCTACCTGATCGGGTCAAAAGTGATCGTGTACACTGATCACGCAGCCATTAGGTACTTGGTTGAGAAAAGAGAATCTAAGCCACGCCTAATTCGTTGGTGCTGCTTTTGCAAGAGTTTGACTTGGAAATTCGTGACCGGAAGGGAACGGAGAACCAAGTCGCTGATCATTTATCATGCCTCGAAGGTGCTGAATAGGCAGTGAGACTGAGGATATTCTGGAAACCTTTCCAGATGAGCAGCTGCTGGTCACAAATGTGAGAGAGGTGCCATGGTATGCAGACATTGCTAATTACCTGGCATGCAGCGTTGATCCTTATGAGCTCTCCTCTGTACAAAAGAAAAGATTTTATCGTTATAGCCGTAACTACTATTGGGATGAACCTTATTTGTTTGAAATTTGCATAGATAACATGATCCGGAGGTGCGTCCCCGAGATAGAACAATAAGCTATTTTGTAGGCTTGTCACGCAGCTCCTTATGGAGGATATTTCGGAGGAGTCTGAACAGCAACTAGAGTGTTGGAGGCCGGGTTTTATTCGCCCACTGTGTTCAGAGATGCCCATCAATGGGTGAAAGGATGCAATGAATGCCAAAGTACGGGGAACATATCCCGTCATCATGAGATGCCAATGAATCCGATACAAGAGGTAGAAGTATTCGATGTTTGGGGGATAGATTTCATGGGTCCTTTTGTCAGCTCATACGACATTAAGTATATACTTGTTGCTATAGATTACATGTCCAAATGGGTAGAAGCTGCGGCATTCCCCACCAATGATGCACGAGTGGTGGTGGATTTCTTAAAGAAGAATATATTCACCCGCTTTGGGACTCCAAGGGCCATTATAAGTGATGGAGGTACGCATTTCTGCAATCGTGTTTTTGAAAAGTTGCTTTCTAAATATGATGTACGTCACAAGGTAGCAACCCCATATCACCCCCAAACTAGTGGGCAGGTTGAGGTATCAAACCGGGAAATAAAGAGTGTACTAAGAAAAACAGTTAACGCCACAAGAATTCATTGGGCGAAGAAACTTGATGATTCCCTCTGGGCCTACAGAACCGCATATAAAACACCAATAGGTATGTCTCCATATAAGTTGGTATTTGGTAAGGCCTGTCACCTGCCCGTCGAACTAGAACATCGAGCCTGGTGGGCATTGAAGCAGCTGAATCTGAATTTCGATACTGCTGGAGAAAATCGGATAACAGAATTACAAGAATTAGAATAATTCAGAAGCCAAGCATTTGAAAGCACTAGGTTGTATAAGGAACGAATGAAGAGACTTCATGATAAAAATATTGTGGACCGGGATTTCACACCAGGAGACAAGGTATTACTGTATAATTCAAGATTAAGAATGTTTCCGGGTAAGCTCAAGTCCCGATGGTCTGGCCCGTTTAAAGTGGTCAATGTATTTCCTTATGGTGCTGTGGANGGGGATTAAGTCGGCCTTAAGCCCCAAACGCTTGGCTAAAGCCAGGGGATGGCTGGCATTAAGAGCCAAACGCCTGGTTAACGCTAGGGTAAGGCTGGCGTTAAGAGCCAAACGCCTGGCTAATACCAGGGTAGGGCTGGCGTTAAGTGTGCAATGCCTGGATAACGGCAGGGTGCCCGGGCTTTCTGATTAAAACGCACGACTAACGCCAGGTAAGTTCACTTTTCATATTTTTTCATCTCCTAACTCTCTCTCAAACAATTTTCACTCCCAAGCACACACCTAAACACTGATTGTCTCTCATACCCACATCAAATCACATAGCTTGACACACTCATCTTCACTTCATCAAAACACATCACTTTTAACACCCCATTATCACCCACCACACACACAAGATCTGCACAGGTTCAAAAAACAATTCATGGTATACTTCATCTGGCTAACACACAAAAATCCGTCAGGTATGATTCTAGCCCTATACTTTATTCAATCGACTTTAAGCAGGTGAAAAGTGTATCCTTGATTTCATGATGAATTTTTTATGGGTTTATGAAGTTCTTGAAATATGTTGTGGTGTTATGCACCCCAAGTCCCGAAACCCTTTAGAAATGAGCTGAAATGGTGAAATTAAGTGGTATTATAGAACCCCAAATTGATTTGAGAACATGAGGAAGTCCCTCAAGTCCATAAGAGCTCCAATGACCATTGTGCCAGCCAAGTGTTTGATGTAATGCCTCAATGGCAAGACATGTCCCATTTGGAGCCGAGTCTCCGGGGAAATACACCACTAGCGTCATACATCTTGAATTCCTTGAAATTTTAAATGAAAAGTGGCTCACAAGAAGCTAATAGGTAGAATTGTCATAAACTTGCCAATGTGAAGTCTTAGTAACCTTCGCACAGTGCGAAAACAGATAGTATATACTTTGTGACACTAATTCATTACTGATAAACTGTGCAGGTTAAACAATGTTTCCCAGAAGAGCCACCGCCAAGGGAAAGGCCACATCTTCAGCCCTACCAAAAACCAAATCAAAACCCCCACCAGCTCAAAAGAAAAGAAAAGGAGGAGATGCTACTTCTAGCATGACTGGTGAGGAAGCAGTAGCTGTTGTGGCTGCTATGAGGCAGCGACCCGTTGGTCAAAGGGAATATGGTGTCAAAAGCATACCACCACACTCCAGGAAATGGTATGCTCATTGCAAACCCAAGCATGTCCACCTGGAAGGAGCTATCAACGAGGGTTCTCTTAGAACTAAATTCCCGGCAATTTGGAGGAGCATCCATGAATTGGGTCTGGGATATGTGTTCAAACACCATGGCAACATCAAGCTCAATTTAGTCCGGGAGTTCTATGCAGGGTTTTACCCTAAGGACAAGGAAGAATTGGTGCCAATTCCTGGGAACTTGGTGGATTTTTCGGCCAAGGCCATATGTGATTTCTTAGGTGCACCAAATGTTCCGGTAGAGCCTCTAGAGCAATTTACCAGCCATCCTAACTATCGAGAAGTGAGGCATACACTTTTTAGGGTTGATTCCAAGGCTTCTTGGATTCATGATAGATCCACTAATCGCCATAAAAGGTTTCCCAAGAAGAAGATGAATGCTGAAACACAAGTATGGCTGAAACTGATTAATGCACGGATACTACCGTGCACCCATGACACCTTAATCAACCGAGAGAGGATTTGTGTGCTCTACTTCTTAATGACTGGGTAGCAAGTGAATATGGGCCACCTGATTCGCTATCAAATGGGGTTGGTGGGGTCCAACAATAGAATTGATCGAATCCCTTTCCCGAATTTCCTGACTCAGTTCCTGCTACATAGTAAGGTAGCGGTTGAGCCCGACTTTGACCACATTACTGATCAACAACTCACCCGAGAAACTGACATCACTGGCTTAAGACTGAAAGAAGAGTCTTCACTGACCAATGCTAAGTGCTATGTTAGGGATGATAGCTTCATGGCCCATCTCTATAGGATGATGGATTGGCAGTTGCGCATAGGAGGTCGTACGACGTCAGTTAATGAAAGGGACAAGTTGAATCAGAGATACCCACTCAATGCTCATGCTCAGCAGATGATAGGAGCAGGTGAGGGGTACAGGCTACCATATGATGAAGATATAAACACACCTGGAGATTCTGATGCGGAGCTAATGCGCTCGGAGGAGGATGATAATGGAGAAGATGAGTGTGAAGAGGAATGGAGAGAGTCCGAGGATGAAGACGCTGAGTGACCAGGAAGTAACTTGCACCTTGTTTTACTATGTGCTTTGTCTATATATGATGCACTGAGGACAGTGCATAAACTAAGTGTTGGGTGCTATATATATGTGTGTGTTGTGTGAATTGTATTACTTGTTGAAATTGTGAAATTTGGTAGTGAAAATTTTATTTCGTTTGTTTTTAGCTTCCATTTTCAGTGAAATGTTTGTAGTTTTTTGTTTTTAGCCTTTATGTTTTTATGTTTATTTGTTAAAAAAAAAAAATTAGAAATATGTGGACTCTTCCCGAAGATGGATTTCTCAGACAGTTCTCTTGAGGGAACTAAGTCTAACAAAAATACCAAAAAGATTTTTGTTTTAGGTAGTATAGTAATTCCCCCTTGGTTTTTCTTTAGACCACGGTTCTTTTCCAAGGGTTTTTAATTGGACCGGGTGTAGGTAGTTTTTAATTTTTAAGAGTAGTAACCACATGGTTGAGGGCTTAATAGTAGCAATATCTCAAAACGTGCTAATGCCTTTAGAATAGTCAGTACTATGGTTGTGACGCTTAGGCTCAATCTTTTGACTCTAGGATAAATACCTTAAATAAGGAATTCTTAAGATCTGCTTAAGTGCTTTGACTGGAGTGTCGTGATAGATCCAATTCGGAGTGAGTTATGTGCCAAGTGTGTGTGAGGTTTGTATGCTATTATGTGCATTGCATTTGATGTCTAGAACTTGCCCCGTGTGTGTGCAAAGTGAAATAGAAGTTTTGTACAGTCTTGGAAGTGATATAGGCATTTCTTTGTTGAGCCAGCTATATATATTTTACCTACCTAATTATTATGTATCGTAGTTAACCCCGTTGAGCCTATAATCATGTTTCTTTGGCAACCACATTACAAGCCATACCCCTTTGTTTGAATCGATCATATATTTGAACCTTGTCACCTCTCGTAAGCACTGAAAAAAGTGATGAAATATGGAAAAGTTAAAGTGTGGGGTGGTAGGTTGGTTTTTGAGGGGAATAATTAAAATAAGGAGAAATGAGCATTGTTTGAAAAAGTAAGAGTCACTTGAGGAAAAAAAAAGAAAAAGAAAATAAACAGTTGTATTGTTGTGAAAGAAGAATATATGTGGTGACTCTTAATGTAATTGCGCTTGAAGAAGTATGGGGTAATAACATGGATGTAAATGTGGAGTTTGGCTTAATATAAGTTTGAGGTTGAATGCGAAGGTATATGTATTAATGTGTTTAGGGAGGTGTATCCACTCTTATATCCAAATGTATCCTACCCGTCTCGCAGCCTACATTACAACCAAATAAAGTCCTACTTGATCTTAGACTGAATGAACTCGATTAGTAGAGTAGTACACTACGGGCAAGCCTATGGTGCATCTTTTGTGGCATATGAATATTATTTCTGAAGCGAGTGAATTCTTTCTATCTTGAGTTCCTAAGTATTTTTAAATTTTATTGTGTGAGGAACTAGCTCTTTGATTTGGTGAGGGCACATGATTCACGAAGGAAAGGTAATGTTGTTGACCTCTATGATAGAATAGTGAGTGGATTGTGAATAAAGCATGGTATATGTGAGTCAACTATTGAGGCGAAGATGTCACACCTCTGTGATTGAAATGTCTTAAAAATTCTTGGTATAACGTGTTAAGGTATTTGCTCAATAAGTTGTGTACATGAGTGTAGTTAGATTGCTCGAGGACGAGCAAATGCTTATGTGTGGGGTATTGATGCGTGGCTAGAATTCATGGTTTACCACGTTATATGCCTTACATTTTCTATGCGTTAATGATAAAAATACACTTTTTATGTGCATAATGGAGTCTATTTCATGTGTAGGTGCATTGGAGATGGAAACCGAGCTAAATGGATGCATGAACGTCAAAAATACGCTCAAGAGTCGAAAAGGAGTGACTCGGGATATAGCTGGGCGTTTTGGCCTTAAAGCCAGGCTGACCCTGGCGTTAGTGGGGAGTTTGGCCCCTAACGCCAGGTCTGCACTGGCTTTAAGGGGGCGTGTGAGCCCAAACGCCTGGGTCCCGAGGTCCGGTCAATTCCGAGTTTTAAAGGTTTTAAGTGTTTCCCGGTTGGAATAGAAGTCTCCTACACGGCTAGGGTTTATCCCAAACATATAAATACACCCAAAAACACAACTTGAAAGGGGAGAGAATCCATTGAAGTAAATAACAACGTGTGGATTACTGCAAACATTGATTTTTATAGCTTTTACTTACTATTTTCTAATTCAATTATGCAAGTTATTTTAGAACTGGTTCTTATGAATATGAGTAGCTAAGTTTCTTAATCTAGGGTTCTGGTAGAACACGTTGGGGGATAAACTTATGGTGATATTAATATAGTTTGGTTGATTATTCATCTCTATTTGTTCAACTACGTTCTTGTTGTAGTTAATTGAATGGCCATCAATTAGCTGTGCCTATTTAGTATGTATCTACTTGAGAGAGAGTGCATATTTAGGTAATTGTTTGAACAACACCACTCCCAGAGTATAGAAGAAAGTCATAACCGAGGGTTTAGAAATTGGACTAGAAATAACGATACTTCGGGTGCAATCTAAAGTGAACTGTAAAGCAATCTAGCTAGCTTAACTTGAGAGATTGCGTCTAGTAAATTATCATAATTACTTGAGAGAGATTTATGGTAGATAGAGTGTTCATGATTGATAGAGATAATTAATCAAAGTACATGAAATATCTGAGAAGTAAGTTCACCAACGTGGGAAACCATAGCCTTAGACCTTTATCATAATTATTTACAACACATTGTTAGTTATTATTATTGTTAGTAGAATTCGTAAAATATCATCAATTTATATTCAAAAAGTCTTGAGAGAATTTATTGAGTAAAATTTGCGTATTCTAACGACTTGATTGATACGTTAATTCCCTGTGGGATCGACTGTGGGCATAATACCCCTGATTATATTTGTAACGCCCGTTTAGTCTTTTATTAGACATAGTTTAGCGTGATCACTATTATTTAAATCATTTTAGCCCAAATGTCAAGCCCAATCCGGAACTGATCTAGTCCAAATACCCCATCTCATTCTACTTTGGAAATTCACGCCACTCCCTTTAAACCAATAATGGTGCGCCACATCACCCGCCTTTGCCACTCACACAACAAACACAATGAATCCAAACCGTCCATCATGTAGATCAACGATTCTAATTTTATCTCCTTTTTCCCTTTAATTTTAGTACTCTATCAGACCTAATCTCAGCCGTCAAATCCTACAATCCAATGGCCATCATTTTATCTTATTTTAATCTTTTAATACCCAAATTATCAGGACCATTGATCAAGATATCCAACGGACCAGATCAACCCCATCATTTTAAACCTACAGAGCCAACCCCAACCCCAACCATCCCCAAACTCTAATCATTCCTCACCAGACTCGACCACCCCTTTCCCATTTTTCTCTCATTTCTCTCAAACTTACCAGACTAATCAATCAAGAAAACCTTGCACAAATTAGTGCTAGGTCACAAATCAAACCACAAATCATTCTTATTTTCATCCAAATCCGCGAATCCTGCTTTTTCTTTCCTCTTTCATTGTTGGGATCCAAAATCCCTAATCCAAAAACCCTAACCCAGAAATGAAACTTCAAATTGTCTTTGGTTTTTCAAGTCCATCGAATGCATGGCCATCCGTCGTGTCTCTGTTCTAGGAATCTCATTATTTTCTTTCCACGTCAACCGCTTAATTTCAAAAGCCCTAATGTAGAAATTACAGACCAACGAGTGAGATCTCAAATGGTCTAATATTTCTTGTGTTATTTCAAGTAAAAGCCCATGAGAAGCCTCCTCAGAACTTCATCATGAAGATTCTGTACCCAGATGTCAAACGTAGTGAACTTTGGGTTTTTGGGCTTTGTCCGATGGGTCATTTCCATCAACGGTCTACACTTCACTTAGGTACTGTTTTTCACCTATTCTCTTCTTTGATTTTCACTTGATCTGCTCGCATCATCAATATTTCGTCACATTCCATTTACCAATTTCAATCTGCCGAAACACTAGACCTTGAGGAGCTATAAATATGAGCCTTAATGGATCGCACCTAACAACATCTAACAATCTAAAACATTAATACACAACGCAGTAGCATATAAAAATTTCTTAATCTAAGCACAATTTCTTAATGGGTTTCTGATTTCTCTCTTTTCCGATTCTTAGCACTATATTGGTCTAAGTCTTGAGTCTTGGATTCTTAGTGGCTATATAGGAGTCTTGTTTGGTTTGATGCCTAAAATGAGGTCAGTGAACCTCAACTCTCCTCCTCTTTTAGTCATTTTAATTTACATGCATGATTGTTCTGTTATCTTTTGTTAAATGATACTACTGATGATGCATAATGCGTTATAAGACCTTCTATCAGCTCTCATTCTGTTTTATTGAACCTATGAATTTCATTATATGGGAAAATGCCTTAAATTAACTAGAATTAAGCCCTAAGGAACCTGTGCACTTCAGTTCTGTCTTCATCTATCCACTTGGTTTGAGTCATGTTTCTAAACCTAATTAAAATTGTACCTACTGTAGATGAATATTGTCTGATAGAACCATGTGTTGCAAAGCTTCATTATAACAACTAATCTATTTTTCTCATAACTTAATATTTTTCCTAGTACTAGTGTTTAGTGTTCAATACCACTATGATGACAATGTTAGTCAAATTCCCTGTTTAATTCTTAGTCATGTTGTAATGCTGTAAGTTTTGGTTGGAATACATCAAGCACTCATTTAAATGCCGCCCATTAAGAGTTCTATACTCCTCTTTTCCTTAAAGGAAACTGCTGCTTGCATATTATGCCCGTGACTGTGCTCCCATGCCATTGAAACCTACTAAGTTCACTGAAGTTTACCTATAGACTTAGAAAGAGCCCCTTTAAATTTTCATCTATCCCTTGAATGTAGAACCACATGTTTGACTCTGAATCAACCTATATGTGAATGAAGATCTCTTTGGAGATTACTCGCCAATATATTTTCTTGCCCCCCCTATTTTCTTAAGAATATTGAAGCCGTTTGTTAACTTTCTCACTTAGCAAAGAATGGAATGTTGGTCTGTATACCCCCATTAAGTATGTATGATTAAGTAGATGATAGATAATGATATTTCATAAGAATGATCCTTCAAACAGGATTAGTAAGAGCAATACACTTGATTCCTCCTATACCCCTTTGAACTACATGACCTACCTATTCTGGGTTCTTATATTCATGTGTTGTTATTCTCTCATTGTTTGTTGGCACCTACAATTAAATCTGCCTGAGTGCTCTTAAGCTTAATAAGAATGCATGATGGTACTATATGCTTATATGCAAATCAAGAAATGTCTAATGATTCTATGGTATTCAAGATATGTCATTGAAATATATCCCTTATTGTGTATAAAGCACCGATGTGGTATTGGAGTTCGAAATGAACACCTTATTAGAATCTAAACCTGTAGAGAAGAGTAAGTGTGAGTAGTTATGGGTATTTGGGAATATAATTTAGTTCTTGGTTGAGTTACTCTCCCTGACACAAAAGTGCTTGGGGTCCTTGAGACCCTTGTGATATTTGAAGTGACATGGATTTAAAGAGTACTTTGGCCATGAATGCAATTCAACCCCTAGCCTTTAATCTATTGACATCTATTGATCTTTTTAGGTTTAGTGTTCAATGGAAACAAAGGCTTTCACAGTAAATTGCTTTACTAAATGTGACATTATACTAATTATGCATTCTTGATTTCTGTCGATTTTTATAGTATATCTTGGATCTATATTAATTCCACTTATATATAATTAAGTATATTGGGACACATATATAATGGCTTTCTCTTTTTGTACATGTATTTAAATTAGGCCGCCGATTTCTCGAAGAACTCAGGCCCAAGTTCTGTACCTCTACCTTTTTGGAGTCTAAAGCTGCTGTTGTCCGCCTTCACTACCTGTTAGGCTTACCTCTATTCACGGCCAAACCCAGAGCACCTCTTTCTCTTATCTCTTTAATTCTACTGATTATTCTCATATGTATGTAATACTTGTGATATCTGATTGGATGGTTTTGCTTTGTATCCTTTGAACTATGTTAATAACCTAGGAAAGCTCTAAAGACATAGGATAAAAGAAACTTTATGACTTAGTAACAATAATTCTAGCTCGTTGATCATTTCTATTATTCAGTTCTTAATATTTACTAATGATTTTCATGAAATCTTTTGAATCTAAGACAACCTTCATAAAGGTAGACAACCTTCTCTTTTCAAAAACAAGAAAAACTTTATCAAAAAATGGCTTTCCAAAGTTTGAGTTTTTTTACAAAGTATCGAATGAACGCTGCTGCCTAGCCAAAGGTTTCAAACGATTTCTTTAAGTTAAATGTGAGATTTGTGAATCAAGGTATACCTAATGCCCACTTTTTATACACCTTCACTTTACTAGAGTTATATAAATAGCCACATCATTTCAAAGAAAAGGTATTTTAAAACTTAGCCACATCTTACAAGGTTTTGCAAATACAAACATTATAGATATACTTCTAAAATCCCTTTCAATCATATAGATGTAAACATTTTCTTAAAGGCTTTTATAGATCTATACCCTCCTTTTAAAATTACATGTATTACTTTTTTCAAGTGATAGGCCTTAAACTAGATATACAAGAAGCTATACTTTTAAAGCACCAATGAAGCAGAATATAGACAACTAATTCCTTAAACCTAGTCTAACTCCTATGGAGCTACGTCAGGTAGATTTTAAGGGATGCCTAACACCTTCCCATTTGAACAACAATAACCCTTACCAAAAAGCTTAGCGGTTAGCAGACTAATAAAAATTTATCTTAGTAATTGAACATGTACCCTAGTAGACTTTAAATATTAGGTGGAGACTCTCTTTTATCATCAACAAGGAAACTACTAGTTGAATCTTGTTTTGACTCATGCAAAATAGGGTGCAAAAACATGGCGACTCTGCTGGGGATTACACATTTAGGTTCTGAACATAGTAAACTTAGACTAGGCTTAGAATTTAGGATTGTTTGTCTACTGCTTAAAAGTGTTTAATTTGCAATTTTATGCTTACTTGACTTACTTGCTCATTATGTACTTATATGCTTATTCTTAATGTTATTGCTAACATCCCACTATCTGTTATCGATTTATATATACTGTAATCACACCCTTTCTTATCGATTCTTGGCCGTCCACTATCACACACAATGGCACACGAGGGTTGTCTTTTACACTCCTCCGAACCTTCTTTCAAAATTCTTTAGTTTCAGAGAATGGCTTTGTCAGGTCAACTGACATAACTTTTGTATTATTCAATCCAACTCAAAATTAGGAAACACTCTACTTTAGTAAACATAGGTCATATTTCATAAACCTTAGGTGAGTCGGTCCTTGGCATTGACACAAAATTAAGAAATCCACCCTATGTCAATGGGTCATGCACCCAACGACATGGATTTTGTGGAAAGACCAACTAATCATGGCAAGACACTATAGATACGAAGCAAATATTTATCAGACCCTTTTTTCTATCCTCTTCAGAAATGGAAATTAACCAAAACATCCTCGAGATTAACATGGTCATGGGAGCACTACACAAGCTAAAGCAATGGTGGAAGAACATATGCCGAGATCATGAAGACGAAATCAGGACGCACCTAGGAGCATTGACTACCTTGTTGGACATCCGGGCCGATAAGGTACTCACTCGTTTGCTGATAGAGTTTTGGGATCTGGCCAAAGTAGTTTCAAGTTTGCCGATTGTAAGTGGGTTCTAACATTGGAAGAGGTTATTGGTTTCACTAAGCTTCCATTTACTTGGAGGAAGCCAATACTATCAGTCACCATGCTCGGCTACAGGTTTCTCAATGCTTTTCGTCTGGAAAACAACGGGGTTTGAGGAACATCGAAGATGGGTGGGTAAATCTGGACCAATTGTTTGATAGATTTGGACATCCTGAGGGCTACAAATGATATTTAAGAGAATTTCAGTGTGATTAGGAAACTTGGGAAAGTCTCCGACCCATAACCTTCTCTTTGTCGTTGCTAGGATTGTTGTTTTTTCCACAAAGAAGAGGACGAATCAATATCAACTTGTTGTTTGTGGTTTTGGAAACTTTATGGGGAAACCTCCAAGACACCTTGGTACCTATGGTGTTAGAAAAAATTATTAGAGCATTGTCGGCATGTTCACGGGGAGATTTCTTCAAGGTCTGCAACATGTTTCTTCAGATATGGGCCACTGAGCACTTCTTTAAGAAAGAGGTCACAATTGACTAATTTGTAGGCGTTAGCAACATGATTCGAAGTCACAGTGAGAGAATGATGCATTGGTTCTCCCGGCATGGACATGAAGAATGGAGATAGATGCCGACCAATTTAAATGGAGAGTGGATCAATTAGAAGCTGTCATGGTTGAACGGTATGGTAATCCTAAGGACTCCCTAGAAGTATTTTATTGCATTGATAGGACTCGAGGGCATCCAACCATACTCACCCCTATGAGTTCTCAAGTAGTTCGGGTTTATTCAGGATGTACCTCTTTGGATGAGGATGACAGTGTATTTAGACGAGTACAATGGGCAGATCCTGTTACAAAGGATAATGAGGCTTCAGGATGAGTGTAACGATCTAGTCACAATGCAAATGGGTCATAATTAGTGGTGCACTCCAGAATATTATGTCTGGATCAATGAAGAAGATGAGATATCCCAGCCAAGCAGGGAAGGAATAGCCTGGCTAGAAATTGTTGTGGCAACTTTGCAAATCTATCATGATATTTTGCCGCACCACCTCGTGACTACCTCCATACACCTCCAAGTGGTATCAGGGTTAATTGATCACATGCTCCCACCCCCTGAGTATGATGACCGAGTGGTTGAAAATATACAAATTGAGTCTGAGACAGAACCAAAGGAAGACCTAGAGGAAGAGCTCGAGTTCAATGATGATGAAGAAGAATTTGAAGAAGAAAGAAGAAGAAGAGATATGAAATGATTCCAGGGATGGCTATTAGAAGCTGGTTGATTTCACTCGTTTTCCCACCTTGTATATTTCATCTTGAACATTTACATTTCCCTAATGGAAAGTTTTTTTGAGCCTGTTTAATCCTATGAATGTTGAAAACAATGATGTAACCTTTTCTCCCGCCTGTTACTATATAAATATTATCAATGTAAAACTAAATTTGCTTCAGATTTAACATGTCAAATCTGATTGTTTGTCAAAATTCATGATTTAGTCCTACCTCCAGAAAAGAGAGGTCCCTCGAGTTTTAGGAAACGCGATTGCTCGAATACGTGAACTAATTGCTCTGTGTGCCCATATTTGTGCAAACACTAAAACTGAATTCTGTTCTTTTTCTTTTTCTTTTTCTTTTTCTTCTCTTTTCTTGTATTACCTTATTATTATTCTCCAAAAGAAGAAGTTGGTTTGTGTTGATCCAAAAGTGGCTGAACCACCAGACAACTTGAGATCGAAAGAGAAGATGTCTTCGATAGATAATCTGACCAAACACACTAACTGATAATACGAGGCTATCAGGAGAGAAATATGATATGCGGAATGAAGAACATGTGGCTGGGACGGGCCAAGAGATGGAATCATGAAGGGAGTAAGTAAAACACATTCGGGAATTGGGACATCTGTCTGTGACGATGCTCCCACAACCACCCCATTTTTCTTCTATAGATTCAATCCCCCACTAACCCCTGTGAACCCACCAAACCATCCTATACACATCCCTTATGTACCAAATTATGTTCAAACACCTCAAAACCCGGCAGTTGCTACCAACAAAAATCTTACCCCTTTTTGAGATGGAGTCAACGTCATCACTAACTAAAACCAGCACATACCCCCGGCAAATGCCGCTGCACATGAGCGATATGTTCCTCCCTTATATTATGCCATTTAAAAACCCACTTTCGCAGCACCCGTCACTATGAGGCTACCTTATGAAGTTGATCAATATGCCAAAATGAAAAGGAAAGCTAATTATAAGGAGGAAGAATCGATATTTGAACAGTTATGAGCATTGAGAAAATAAATGAAGAACCTTCAGGTCACTCGAGGGAGCGAAAGTCTATATTTTGAGGAACTATGTATACACCATGATGTGGACATGTCGATAGGGTACAAGCCTTCGAAGTTTGATATCTTATATGGGACGGGTGACATGGGTGTCACTTACTTGGTACACTCGCCAAGATCCCAGAAAATGGAGGGATTGGCAGGATATGGCAAAAGATTTCATGAATCGCTTCTGGTTCAACACAGAAATTACCCCTAATAGGTTCGCTCGGGTAAACTTGCAGAAAAAGCCGTCAGAATCATTCCAAGAGTATGCAACATGAAATAACAAAAAGATTCACAACAAGGTACCGCCTTGTATTCACTTTTTTCAATTTTAATCACAATATTTCCTTATACAGTCGCGTGAACCTTACCTTTTTGAAAACAGTTTTCCGAAATAGCTACACGCACTTTAGCCCACCTTATGACACTGCGTGGCTTCACGTAGTCCCCCTACAAGAAACTAACACACAAGTACCACCTTATGCCGCTGCGTGCACATTAACCCCAAGCCTTATACCACCGCATGCGCGTCAATATCATATCACAATAACAGTTTGCACCACAAGTGCCCATATATATCACAACTTTTCCAACAACTACAATATCAATGTTTCCACAACAATAGCCCACGGACCACCACAACCTATACAAAAATATCAACAATAACTATGAATGAAAAATGATCAATAAAATAGATGTTTTAACAATAATCAATGCAGTCTTAATGTTTTAACGGCTTTCACAGCTTTAACACCAGATAACTCAACAATGAGAGAAATAATGTATAACCATGATATTAGATAAGACTAACTTACAATGAAAGAGATAATATTTAACAACGAGTCTCAAATAATCGAAATCAACAAGTAAGGGGATAAAATGAACAATTACTTCAAGTATTGGAAATCAATAAGGAAAGAGATAATACGGAAAATAACTTCAAATAATGATAATTATTAATGAAGAGATAGCATGTAACAATTAAAAGAGACAACAAGTTCAACTAAAACATAAGATCAATTTAGCAAGTAGGTTGTAGAATAAGTACTAAGTAAGTCAATTAAGGCATGTAAGGGTGGTCTAACACAATTAAGGATAACTTAACTAAGAGAATTTAGAACTTGATATGACATTTCAATTAAATCATCAAAATAGTCTATGCCTAAAACAGTCAAGTACCACGTACAACCCATGTACCCACTCTCTCACCTTGCATACACGGATTTCACTTAGAACAATCAAATCTAACAATACCAATCATATGGGGTGTTCCCTCACACGAAGTTAGGTAAGACATTTGCCTCGACTAGGCCAATTCAACACTCGGAAATCGCTTTTGCCTTAAAATTGGCCCCCACACGGCTCAAATTAAACCAAAATTAACCCAATATAATCAACCAATGCAAGAGAAAACAGTTATATTAAATAAATCTTTTATCTTTATACCTTTCCCAAAAATTCAACAAAAGTAAAACCTGGGGCCCGTCCGATCAAAGCCCGAGTCCAATTATAGATTTTGCCTACCCATGACCCCATGAGTTCATATATGTGATTAGTTTCAAAATTTGAGTCCAAATCGACTCTCAAAACTCAATTTCTTATTTTTCAAAAACTTGACAAAGTTTCACAACTTTCTACTTTGATTCACATGATTTTGATGTTAAAATCTAAGATATGTTGATGGAATATGTTTAGAAATAGATTAGAATCACTTACCCATGGTTTGCAGGTGAAAATCTCTTCGATAGCTAAAAGTCAACCTGCGGTCAAACTTTTCAACATTAAATTGCAAAATTTTGGCAAATCAACACAAATCAACCTATGAACTTCCAAAATCAATTCCGGGAGTACGCCCAAGTCCGAAATTACGATACATGGCTATCGAAGTCATAAAAACACAGTTCTGGGGTTGTTTTCACAAAAGTCAAAGTTTTGGTCGACATTTTTAATTTTAGACTTCTAAATCAAGAATCAAGGGTCCATATCAACTTCAAAGCTTTCCTGAATGGAACTAATCAACCCCGCAAGTCATAAAAGCATAAACACACATGTGTTAAGCAATAAAATAGGTAACGGGGCACAATTACACAAAACGACCGATCGGGTCGTTAAACTAAACTTGTTAAAACGTGAGAATTTTTAGAGGAAGGTATAATGTCCATAAAGGTACAATTTATAGCTGCATTACAAGAGGATAGCAAAGCAATCCAATCTGGTTCAATAGGCAGTGGAAAGAAGAAAAAGGAAAAAGTATCAGCAATAATTCCCTATTACCAGTTCAATCCACACCATGGAAGGAACTCTTACTCTCCAAATACGCATTCCCCACACCCACCTACTTATGTTACAGTATACAACACCCAACCATGATATTATCCCCAACCTCAATATAACCCGCCTCGCGCCCATGCGAAATCCAAATCCACCACGACCATACGCTCAAGTCCAAATTACTACTCATCAAAATAAACCCACCTATGAACCCCGGCCTCGCTCAACTTTTGATGAAAGAAGTCTTATAAACTACACCCCGATTGCTGAACCTTTTGCTCAACTGTTTGAAAGACTGAGGAGAGCATGATTGATACATCCGATAGAAGGAAGGATTCTTGAGTATCTTTCAAAAAACATTGATGCCCAAACGGTGCGTCTACTACTCAAATGTAACGGGGCATGATACCGAGGATTGTTTTAAACTGAAAAATGAGATTGAGTCACTGATAAAAAGTGGAGCCATACAGTGCACCCTAGCTCCACTCACTGTGAACCATAAACCGCTACCAAACCACTGGAATCAAAGAGCTAATATAGTCAACCTCGATGAAGAGTATGACCTGAAAGGAACCATTGTCACAATAGGAAACGCTGAGGCTACAAGGGTCCCACCTCAAAGGACTCTAATGATCACTGTATAGTTAAGACCATCAGTGATGGTCCAGACTTACCAGCAATAGTCCATTGCTATTATCAGGGATGAAGAGGATCGGGAATACAAGACAGTCCCATAGACATATCAATAGAAATGGAAAGCCAAGATGACGAATTCTATAGTGGCTCAGAGAATGACCAACTCAGGGAGGTGTTATGCTCTGGAGGAAGTAAACCGAGGGAATCCAGGAAGGGAGAAAATTTAGAGAAGGAATATAACAGATCCAGAGGCCGCAGAATTCTAGAGGAAGATGTCAACCAAAGAATACTCCGTGGCAGAACAATTAAAGAAAATCCCGATACAAATATCAATCATGGATTTACTGATGAGTTCTGATATCCACAAATACGCCTTGATAAAAGTGTTAAGTGGAGTACGCATGCCGAGCAACAATACTAGAGAGGCACTAGCCACAACTACCAGGAAGATGGTTGAAGCAAATATGATCGCCTTTCAAAGAGATGAGCTCCCTATAGAGGGCGTGGGTCACAACAAAGCTTTAAATATCACTGTCAAATATAGAGATAAGGTGGTGTCCTAAGTACTTGTTAATGGAGGATCAGTAGTCAATATTTTCCCACTCTTTACCCTACGAGAGTTGGGTATTCATCTGAGAGAAGTAAAAGAGAGTCTTGTGAGGGTAAGATCTTTCGACGGGTCACAGAAAGACGTCATTGGAGAAATCTATTTGGCTCAGCAAATTGGACTAGTTGAGTTTCCCATACTTTTCCAAGTGATGGACATTTCATCTTCATACAACCTGTTTCTAGGAAGACCTTGGATACATATGGCAGAGACGGTCCTGTCTACCCTACACCAGTGCCTGAAGTTTGAGTGGGGTTTTTAAAACATTGTAGTCCATGGAGGATGGAGCCAATTAGTTTATTTGAAATACAATGTTCCATTCATAGAAGGATCATGCAGTTGAAATCATGGAGACCACGGAAATAGAAGATACCAAGCAAAATCTAGGTATGCAGTCACCATATAGATCAACGATGCTATGATATAAATGAAAAATACGGATACAAATCGGGAACCGGACTGGGAGCCCGATCAGATAGGATAATAAAGTGATTGAGCCAAGTGGGCATAAAGGTAGAGCCGACATAAGGTATCGGCCTCCATTTGGAAAAACATGTACCGTTGGCTTCGGGCAGAAAGCTTTTGCGCCAGAGCATATTTTTTGTCCGGGTCAGAGCTCAACACTAGAGGATGGCATCGTCGATGGAATGGGAAGGCTGTTCATGACCATGATAGAGGAATTCTATGACAAGGTTGATATCAAGACACTGACCATTCGGAATACGGAACCATGAGAGGACTTGCAGAATTGGACCGGAGTCTTGGTAGTGTAGAATTGTAAAAATTTTGTAAAAAATGCACGGTCAATTGAGGCTTAAACCATGCCTTTAACTTTTAGTTATTTTCCTCCTTGAATACTCAAACATTTCTTTTTTGATGAAATAAAAAGAAATGATTTCTTAAAATTATTGCAAACTTATTTATCGCTTCATTTATACCTAGTTTTTATTTTTCAGTAATCAAAATGATAAAAAATCGCATTCCGCGATTATGACTTGTAACGAAACTCTTGCGCAAAGCGATCCACATTACAACGAATAACGAAAGCATGATGCCTGATAATATCCCACAAGAGATCGAACAGCTACAAATCTTGAAAAAGCCAAACCTTGAAGAGACAGAAGTAGTCAACATGGGAAGCAAAGAAGACGTGAAAGAAAACCAAACCAACATCCATCTGGAAGTAGAGCAGAAAGAAGAATTTGTCGAGCTCCTCCGACAGTACATCAACGTATTCGCATGGTCATATGATGACATGCCTGGGTTAAGCACCAACATCGTTTCGCATCGATTTCCTACCGATAGTGCTAGACCGCAATCCAAACAAAAACCCAGAAAATTTAAGCCGGATTTGAGTTTGAGGATAAAAGAAGAAGTAACCAAGAGAATAGAGGCAAACGTGGTGAGAGTCCCCAATTATCCCAAATGGTTTTCAAATATCGTACCGGTACCAAAGAAGGATGGGAATATCAGGATATGTGCGGATTATCGAGATCTTAACAAGGCCACTCTGAAGGACCATTTTCCTTTACCAAATATTCATATCTTCATCGACAATTGCACGAACCATGAGCTGCAATCATTCATGGATTGTTTCATTGTATACTATCAGATCCTGATGCATGAAGAGTATGCAGAGAAGACATCATTCACTAAACCTTGGGTTGTTTACTACTATAGATTCATGCCATTCGGCCTCAAGAACACTGCCACAACAACACGGGTGCCATGACAACCCTCTTTCATGACGTGATCCACAAATAAATAGAAGTATATGTGGATGACATCATCATCAAGTCTCGAATGATTTGGAAAAATCTCAATGACCTGAAGAAGTTTTTCGAACACTTGTGGAGGTATAGTTTAAAGTTGAACCCATCAAAATTTGCATTCGGGGTCCCTACTGGAAAATTACTAGGTTTCATAATAAGCAGGGGGATATAATTGGATCCCTCGAAGATCAAAGCCAATAAAGAGTTGCCACCACCCAAGAGCAAGAAGGATGTGATGAGTTTCCTTGGTAGGCTAAATTACATTAGCCGATTCATAGCCCAATCTATAGTAATTTGCGAGCCTATTTTCAAGCTGCTAAAAAATGATGCTGCTACAAAATGTATAGAAGAGTGTCAAAAAGCCTTCAACAAGATCATGGAGTACTTGTCAAATCCACCAATGTTGGTTCCTCTTGAAACTGGGAAGTCATTGTTGTTATACCTGTCACTCTCGGACAATGCATTTGGATGCATGTTGGGACAACACGATGATACCGGGAGAAATAGCAAGCCATCTACTACTTAAGAAAGAAGTTCACACCAAGTGAGGCCAAATACACTTTGATAGAGCGCACTTGTTGTGCTTTAACTTGGATCACCCAGAGGTTGAGGCACTACATGTCAGCATACACCACGCATCTAGTATACTGGCTCGACCCGCTCAAGTATATCTTCCAAAAGCCTATGCCTACAGGAAAACTGGCCAAATGGCAGATTCTTCTCATCGAATTTGGCAGTGTGTAAATAATACAGAAGGCCATCAAAGGACAAGCGTTACATGATCACCTTGCAGAGAATCCACTGGACAAGAATTATGAGCTGCTCACTACATACTTCCCGGACGAAGAAGTACTGTTCGCCAAAGAAGATATTGTAGGGTTATACCCACGATGGAGAATGTTCTTCGACAGAGCAGCAAATTTCAAAGGAGTAGGAAGTGGGGCAGTCCTAATTTCAGTGTCAGGACAACTGATGCGAGGCTAAATTGCATAGTCTAATATGTGATATACCTTACATTTGAAGTGCTTTAATGATAAAAATACACTTGTTAGGTGCTTAATGGAGTTTATTTCATGTGTAGGTGAATTGGAGATGGAAACGGAGCTAAAGGGATGCAAATACGTCGAAAATACGCAAAAGGAGACACCCGGGCGATAGCCGGGCGTTTGCCCCCTAAAGCCGGGCACCCCCTGGCGTTAGGGGGGCGTTTTCCCCATAAGGCCAGGCACCCCCAGGCGTTAGGGGGGCGTTAGGGCCCAAACGCCAGGCCTTCCCTCGCCTTAAGGGGGCGTTTGGCCCCAAACGCCCGGTGTCCCAATTTCGGCCAGATTCGAGTTTTGACGAGTTTAAGTGTTTCCCGGTTGAAATAGAAGTCTCCTACATGGTTAGGGTTGGCCCAAAACATATAAATAGACCCCAAACAACACAACTTAAAGAGACGGAAGAAGATACGGAAGGATTCAACAAGACAACACCATAGAAGTGACAAACATCGATTTCTACGTCTAGTATTCTTTACTTTGTATTTCAATTATGCAATTCCTTTTAGTTTTGGTTCTCAATAGCATGAGTAGATAATTTCTTTAGTATAGGGTTTTGGTAGAACCTGTTGGGGATGAATTCATTGTGATATTAATATATTTTGGTTGATTAAACTCTTTTTGTTCAACTATGTTCTGATTGTAGTTGATTGAAAGAGCTCTCGATTAACTCTTCCTATTTATTATGCATCTACTTGAGAGAGAGTGCATATTTAGGTTATTGTTGAACAACACCACTCCCGGAGTATAGACGAAGGTCATAACCGAGGGTTTAGAGGTTAG
>ML365902.1:0-82783 GCA_005239505.1 Nicotiana paniculata
TATATATAATAAAAGGGAAAGTATAACTTAAACATATATTTAATATTAAAGTAACAATAAAAAGGAGCAAGGACGAATTTTTTTTATAAATTCATAAAAGTACTATTCTAGTTAAATTGTATTGAGCTTTAATTATACAATTCATAATAAGATATTTAGCTAAGAATTTTACCAATTTAAATATAACCAAAAAAATATATGCATAGAGGAACAATGAAGTTTGATTTTTAAGATAAACTTGGGGGATCAAAATGACTTTCACCCGAAAATAAATTCATGAGGAAAATATTTTCCAAAATATTTAAGTCAACCGAACATAGAATAATTAAAAATATTATCCAGAAAATAGTTTTTTTCATACCAAACACACCCTCAGTATTTTAACTATAAAACTAAACCAACTATAATAAATACTCACCTAATGTTTCTGTCAAACAATATTCAGCTGACGTTAAAACAAAAAGACAAAGGAACAGATAATCAAAGAGTGGAGTTATGTCAACGTTCTTCAAATATGAATTTTCCGGATATATATATATATATATATATATATATATATATATATATATATATATATATATATATATATATATATATATTGCCAATATAAATATGTTTTTTACGCTATAAGATAATATTAAAACGTGAGAGCATGTTACCTCAGCTATGACTATCAATTACTTAACATAAAATGAGGATTGGAGTTACGCACATTGACAATGTAAATATGTTTTATATAGCTATGACTATCAATTACTTATCATAAAATCTTATTAGTGACCTGATTGTATAATTATATTATTGCATTAGTCATAAGCTCGTATGAATATAAGACTAGATTGCCGGGAGAATTACAAATGAGTACAACTCAAACACATATATTGCAACCATGTAGCCTATGCACACAAAGTTGTAGTCCAAAAATAATAGGCTAAGATTCAACATCCGACTCCAAACATGTTCTCGAAATCCCTATTTAATATTTTTTTTTTGAAAACCTCAAGCTTCTAACTAGGGTAGGAATCAAATTTTTTAGGTGTTGCTCTACTAAAGTAGTCGGCCCAAAGTAAAACTGTGACTTTAATTATTAGTTCAACAAATCAAATTTATTTGGCCGGTAAAAATTAGTTTTTTAAAATAATCCACCACTGTTGAAGAAGCTTAAATAAGTGTGCATGTTATTTAGTGTGCATGTTATTTAGACTTATTAGAAATAGTCTAAGGAGGTTATTTATAAATTTGAAGTCATTTAACGGAGATTTGGATAGGTTTTGAACAAGAATTGCAATTGAAAATGCTAGAAGAAGTTCGTCTACAAACGTTTATACACTTTTATACAATGTTATACACTTTTATACAAGGAATATACATTATGCATATAGGTGTATAAAAGTGTATACGCCCATATACACGTATTATCCAATATAATATACAATTAAATAAAAACTGACTTCGTCTCCTTCCTTGACTCTCTTTTGAAATTTAACTCAAATCTAGGTCAAATCTATTCCAAATGAGTTCAAAATTAATATTTTGAACTTCTCTTGATGTTTTCAATCAATTCAAACAACGCCCAATTCAAACAACTAAAAACTCGAAAAACTCAATTTCTAAAATCAAAGCTTCGAACAGCCTTTAATAGTGGACTTTTATTATTCAAGTTTTCAATCAACCATAGTAAAGAGAAGCTCGACTTCAGCTCAAATCTATTTCCAATAGATCTATACAACACCCTCACCAACTTTTTTACAATGATCGTATCTGACATTCAAACTCACTTTTTTACACTTATTCAACAATAGTGACTTACCTTTCTAATATAATATTCACCACCCATTTTATAAAATTAGTAGTCTTAACCACGATTTTGGAATGTTGTCTGCGTACATTGCGACTCTCTAGAAAGGTAGTACTCCCTCAGTTCCAATTTAAATGAATATGTTTGGCTGGGCACAAAATTTTAAAAAAAAATGACGACTTTTAAAATTTATGGTCCTAAATAAGTCAAAAAGAGACCAGAATATTTGCGTACAGTGGGACACTCTAGAGTCTGTTAAAGAATTAATAGAAAAAAGAAGATGTAATGTTTAGCTAGAAGTTGTTGGGCCATAATGATGATATCAAAAAGCTAGTATGGCTTTGGCATGGAAAAATCTTTGAAAGCCATTGGATTTCATTGCATGATTTGTGGATTCTTTTGGATTGACTTGTGATTTAAGATTTGATGATGAAGAGATGCTGAAATGAACAAACCTAGGAAGGATAAAGTTTCAAAATGTATACAATAGTAAATTTTAAAAATATTAATTGGCACATTTTAGTTAGGATGTATATAGAATGTAATTGTTTCATTTTTGTCTTAACTCCGGCAAGACGGTCGAAAAAAAGGTAGTACTCCCTCCGTTACAATTTATGTGAACATGCTTGACTGGACACAAAATTTAAGAAAAAATGACGACTTTTAAAATTTGTGGTCCTAAACAAGTCAAAAAGGGGCCAGAGTATTTGTGTGGTTATAAAAGCTTCTCATTAAGGGTAGTATTGTAAGTTTAAGCTAAATTAGTACCAAATTTAAAAGGGATTGTTACACAAATAGACGATCAGATTTAATGTTTACTTTTTCTAGCCGGTATACATAGATTATACATAAATTATATATAGTTATACCTATGTTATATATAAATTATACATATAGTATACATCCGTCCGCTATTTTTAGTTTAAGAAATCGGGTGAACGGCTATTTGGATTAATTCTTCAATTTAAAAAGAGATCATTTTACTTTTTTTGGAACAGACTAAAAAAGAAATAAATTCACATAAACTGAAACATATGGAGTACTAAATATTATTTTTTTTAAAAGGAGGGGCGTAACAGCAAAAGGACCATTTGGAGAGAGATATAAGCATTTTAGGAGAAGAATATATGCTAACGTAACATAAGACATTATCTGTTGGATATTAATGAGATCATGGGCTTCCATAAAGTTCGCCATTCGTGATCCCTTTTTTAAATTCTCAATCCAAAATTCTAGTATTGGTGCATTTCCATTTTTTCGAGACAACTGTTTGAGGATATCCAATTTAATCTAGGAGTTAGAAGATTCTTTTGTTATAACGAAAGAGATTCATTTCTCAAAATTCAAAATTAATTAAAAAATTATGGAAAACTACCAATTATGTTTATTTGTAAGTAGCTCATTATAAAAAATGGTCAATTTATAAAATATTACCAATATTAGCCAAATATTACTAATATTAGCCAAGTAGCTATTTGTAGCAAAAAAAAAAAAATCAAATTTTTGCTTTATTTTGAGTGGGTGTTATTAGATCAGATTGGGTACATCTTAAGGAGCTTGAATCTCAGTTTTGGGGTGATTTGGTGAAGTTTTAAGGTGGTTTGAATTGAAAATTCGAAGTAAAATCTGAACATTAAAAAAATGATGTGTATCACACTGTGTATCATTTATGTATCAAATATGTATCAGATTTGTATCAATTGTGTATCACATGTATAAATTGTGTGTGAGATACATGTGTCGCAGAAGAATTTTTTAAACTCGATTTAATTACGAATTTTGATACAGAACCCGTCCAAATCACCTCCAATCTTCCTCAAATTTTGTCTATTGACTTATCTAAATGTTTTCAATGAATTTCAACTATACCCATTGAAAAAATTCCTTTTTTGCTTAGATTTTTGAAATATTGTATATTTTTTTTTTGTATTTCATCACCTTATTTGCTACTTCATCCATGAAATTTCTTTTCCGTCTTTCATCTAATGTTGCTAATCACGCTTCAAAATATGGAAGGTGAGTTTTGCATGTGATTTTTTGAGAAAAAAAATCTTATTTATTTGGGTTTTTAATTTTTATATGTACTTGGATTTTCAAAATATGGAAGGTGATTTTTGCATGTGATTCCTTTTTTGCTTAGATTTCAATTTTTATATAACTATTGGCTAGAGGTTGGTAAGTTGAGATTTATTTGGGACATTTGTGTAAGTTTCCCAAAAATTGCATCTATATATAGAATCTAATACTTTATTTTTTAGGTTTATGTGATATTATTTTCTTATTAGTCCGTTACAAAAAATGACACTTTTTATACATAAAAATAAATAAGTGTACACTTCTTATTTTTCATTTAACGAGAAGGTTTTACAATCACACAAATATGATCGTATATTTAAAGTTATAAATTCAAAAATTTTATAATCACACAAATACTATGACATAATTTATAAGATAACAAGTCTCAAAACCCATTTGAATAGGTCTATGACCATCACGAATAATCGAATGATTTTTTGACACTCTAGCCTTTTGTTAAGTAGAGTTGGGCCATGCTCACTTCTATTCCCCTTACTTTCCTTTGTATGTTCGTTTGGCGGTAAAGTTTATGTTCCCCTCAACGTATTCTTTTGTTCTTCAAGAGTATATAAGGTAGGGGTTCATGTTAAATCTCCCATCATCACGGGAGGTGAAAACCTGAGCGAACAGATTTATCAACAAATTTTTTTCTTTAAAGATTTTTATTATATTTTAAACTCTCACGTCAAGTCACGCTATGTCACAAGAATTGAAATGGAGGGAGTAAACCATTAAAACTATAGTTCGCTTGTTTATGATCGTTTTTATCCATTTACCATGCACAATTAAATAGACTCATATTCCTTTATTTCCTTTGATAATTTAGATGCTACATTAATGTTGACATCGAAAAGTAGGAAAGAGACTTAGTGGCAGGATCATTCGTCCCTTTTTTCTTTGGGTAGAAATCTTTTATTAATATGTACCTTTTTGTAGGAATCTTGCTTTTCAAACTTGAGCAAAATCGCTTTGGTTAATGTTAGTAATTGATGATTACCGATTAAGGAAATAATGAAATAAGGACATAATATATTGATGAGATGGTTTTCTTTTGTTCCCACCCGATGTCTGGTATCTGTATTGGAGCTCGATTATTCCGAATTTTTACTGCGTAGGACCTCATTCGAGGAAAACGCTTCCTACCAAGAATTTTTTTATATTCGGAACTCGAACCCGAACCCTCTAATAAAAGGAAGAACAACACCACATTCTTTGGTGGTTGTTAGGATGATTGAGTAACAACTAGTACGTAGTTGTGGGACATTTAAACACGCCAAGAAAATGATAATATTCTGTCGAAGAATGTGACAAAAAACAGATTTTGTACCTGTAAAAAAGAGTGGATGGAGGGTATTGATAGTAAATACCAAAAGAATAGCCAGCCTCATCCATTGAATCAAATATAGTCTTCTGAGGTAATCCATGAATCAATAACTTTGTATCATTACTCGTCAGCCCATGTGACGTCGCTGAATGCACAAACAACCTATTCGCAAAAATGCGGAGTACGTACATAGAGAGTGTTAGGTGCGACTTCTAATTTGAAACATCTTTTTCATCATAAATCAGAGGTATATATTTGAAAATTAGTACGAATATTTTATTACGAATACATATTTTTCAAAGAATTTAGAACCTAAAAATTTGCACACGTCATCACCTAACATGAAATCGTCCATAAAGTGAAACTATTAACCTTGGAAATAATGTAGGTTAATAGTCTGTTTGGTCAAATTTTTAAAATTAGTTTATTTTGAGGAGTGTTTTTCTCAAAAATATTTTTAAATTTGATGAGACGCAGTTTGTGTTTGGTTAATTAATTTGAAAATCACTTTTGAACAGTAATTAGTGTTTGGCTAGGCTTTTGAAAATTATTTCTAAGTGGTATTTTTCTCAAAAGTGCTTCTCAGCAAAATGCTTTTGGAAAGAAACTATTTTTTTTTTGTTTCTATTTTTCCTCAAAAATACTTTTTTTTCCTTCCAAAAACTTGACCAAACACCTCAATTTTTGGCAAAAGTGCTTTTGGTAAAAAAACAAAAAAAAAAGCACTTTTGACCCAAAAAACTTGGTCAAACATAGTATAAAACTACTTTACATATATAATATTTGTGTACATGAGTTAAACCCGTAAATTCAAATTCTGAATTCGTCTTTACCTACCTGTTGGGTTGCGTTGATGCCGGAACCGACGCGAACCACCGATCACAAACGGCGAACTCCGTCACAAGCTCTTTGTAAACAGGCACGGCATCAGGTTTAAACCCGTTCATAACAGTTTCTGCCATACCCTTTTGATTTCTCTCTGCATTTTGAGCAAACCCTTTCATGGTGGGTTCAAGTTTCTTGTTAGCCAAGTCTTGACTCCATGGGACCCCAAATATTTGTTCATAAATGTCTTGGATTGAATGACCTGGATCTTGGTCGACGTAAAGGGAATTGTTTCCGAAGAAAACGAGACTGGAATTTGGGTTTGAGGTGGAAATTGGGTTGGATTCTTTTCCTGTTGTAGGGCCAGTGATTTCTGGGTTTAGGGTATTCATCCAACCTAACATGTGATCAAATGAACGGTTTTCTTGAACTAAAACTACTACTGTTTTAATGGGATATGAAGGTTTTGAAGTTTCTGAAGATGCCATTTTCAGTTTTTTTGCTATGTTAATGTGAGTGTAGATGTGACTCTTGCTTTTTTATTTATTTATAAGGAGAAATGGCTAAGGGTTAGCCAAAAAATCTACTTATTTGTTACGTTGAGTTTGTTTTCTTGAAGAAGTGGAAACCTATCATGTCCTAAAAGAGCGTGCAGTGATATATCAGCTATTTCTTTTTTCGGATGTAAAAAATTGATATAATAACTAAATGAAAGAGATATTTGCATTGATAATATAATTCTTTCTTCTTCTTCCTTTACCACTTTTTTTTGTTGGGCAACATACGTAGAAAAGTATCCAGTTTAGTTGCGTATTTATCGAATCCGACGAAACTTCCTTTTGTGATACATTTATTATATATCCTCACGTTATGATATGAGAATATAATAACATGAACGCGTTAATACCTATACAATTAAAAAATTGACTTTAAGGAATTTAGTACAAGATGATATATCCTTTGGGGATAAGAGGATATCCGATGGTATATTGGCATGTAACAAACTTATCCTCCATTAGCGTAAGCATTTCAAAACTACTTAAACAATTCAATACCTTAGTAATTTATGTATTGCTAATGTGACGTTCTTTTAAGCAATTCAGATTTTTTGAGGGTCCATTCGAAAAGTTTTCGCAAGACGCACATAAACTTTCTTTTTGTCGACACTGTATTGGCCGAAATTTGGACCACGTTTAATAACGTAGTTGACCGAGGTCAAAGCTTGGGTCGGCCAACATTTGGATACGAAGGGTCTATATAGAACGAGATTTGCGGTAGATCGAGCAGAAGAAGTTCATAATAACGATATGATAGTTCTAGATTGTAAAAAGGAATATTCTATCAGAATATTCCCTCTCTTGTACTTTTTAGGGTTCCCAAAGAATGTTCCCTATATATAGGAGACTAAGAAGAGAAAGAAAGGGCATCGGAAACTCTATGAAAGAACACTTTATAACATTGACTATCAAAGAATATATATTCCTTGTCTTTTCTATTGATTCCCAAGTGAAAAAGACACCTTTCATATACTAGATCCAAGAGCATAGTCTTCCATCCACGCTGCTTGTCATCTGCATTACCGACAAAGAGATAGTTGGCTCTTAACACTTGGTATTTCTGAGCGAGCTGTCCTTTAATATTATATTTATTGTCATTGCATGCATTTAATCCGTCTACTCTCTCACACATTTATTGTCAATCATTATCGACATCTTTGTCGGGTATTGAATATCACGACACTTTAACTCCATTCTATCCACCATCATATTCATGGATTTTGATGGTCATTAAGTTTAACTAGGATTAAACTTCCATTTCATACGTTTAATCCCTTATAGAAAGATTCATCACGTTTTTGGTTAAACAATTTGGCACCGTCTGTGGAAATTTTCTAGTTAAAATCTATAGTTTATGTTAGATCTGAAAAGAAAACAACAACACACACTCGTACACATATATCTTTTTCCATCTGCACAAACTAATAATGGCAGGAAAAGGAGAAGAGAGGTTAAATGCCATAGCAGACGTCACCGCTAACCTCATGAGCACTATCGATGAGGCTAACGATGGGGGAGAGGAAAACGCTACACTTAGCGTCACACCAGGAAGGAGCACTTCGCCTCATCCACATGGAAGTGTAACTGTTGTTCGAGAAAGAGACGCTTCCATGCCTACATCAGAGGAAGCGCGGCCAACAGTGAAAAAATTACTAGAAGCGTGGCTGACAAGCACACTGAACAACTTCCTCGACAAGCCTACTCAAGGAGCGGCTCAGAACGCCGCACCAGTAGAGGCAGTGACCATCTGCGAAAAAATCGCTCCCCGCCCAACAGATAACACTAACATTACAGTCGATGCAGGTGACGATGCACTCGTAGCCATACTGAGAAAGATGGAAGAAATGGAAAATGAAAATAAGGCACTGCGAGATCAGATGAAAGAGCACCAGGAGAGGGTCGACAAGATACCCGATGACCCAAAACTCCTACCCAAGCAAGATGTCGGCCAGTTAGTAGAGCAACCATACAGCGAGGAACCGACTTTACATCCCATCCCCAAAACCTTCAAAATACTGCCATATTTGAAAATATATGACGACATGACAGACCCTGAAGATCACACAATTCACTACGTCACCGCGGTGAAGGGCAATGACCTCTCAAAGGAGCAAGTGCCATATGTATTTTTAAAGAAATTCGGCGAAATCGTAACAAGGGGAGCCTTGATATGGTACTCACAACTGCCAGCACGATCCATAACAACATTCGAAGAAATGGCCGCTAAGTTCGTAACCGCCCACGTTGGAGCCAAAAAGGCCGAAGCCAAGGTGAGACACATATTCGCTGTTAGACAATTGCCTGGCGAGGGACTCAGAGGCTTCCTCACCCGTTTCAACAGAGTCAGGATGAGCTTTCCAAATGTATCTGAAGGCATGGTTGTGGCGGCCTTCCAAAATGGGTTGAACATAACTGGGTCGAGGGCGACCAGAAAATTGTTAAACAGGCTCATGAAGTACCCCCCACCACTTGGGAAGAGATTCACAACGCCTACTGCGCCGAGGTCCGAGCAGATGAGGACGACCTCAACGGTCCAACTCAACGGCTAACGTCAGTTTACACATAATCAAGACGAGATCGTCGTAATGATACCCGAAGGGATCACCCAGGCCCACGTCCCAACCGTGATAGGCACTAGCCTTTTGTCAGAACGACAATAACGCCATCTCCTCGCCATATGGAAGGGCCGTCCGGGCCGAATACAGGGATTCAACGGAATGAAAATGGTATGCCCCTACTTTTATCTACTCATAATTTTTTTGTCTCCCCTTCAGAAATAATGTACGCACTGGAAAAGCTCGGCCCAAAGGTGAAATGGCCGCAGAAGATGAAGTCCGACCCAAACACCAGAAGGTCGAATTCCCTCTGCGAGTTCCACCAGGAAAGAGGCCACAAGACAGAAGAGTGCATAGATTTACGACAAGAAGTGGTGAACATGCTCAACCAGAGACACCTAAAAGAACTGATGAGCGATCGAGGGAGAGCCAACTTTGGGAGAGGACGAGAACAACACCAACAGCCCCCAAAGCTTCCCTCCCCCACCCGCACCATCCAGATAATCATCGGTGGAGGTGACGGAACCACAATTAACCATGTGAAGTTCACCACCACGCACAAGCTGAAGGGGTCAATCACACACGAACGGTATGACGACCTCGAAGAATCATTAACCAAGATACAGCTTACAACGCCATCATAGGACGACCTTGGATACACGATATGAGGGCTATTCCATCCAGACTTTACCAAGTAATCAAATTCCCGACCCCCTGGGGAATATTCAGCATCTGCAGGAATAGTGCACATCATAAGAATTCTACCGCATCGCCCGAGATTGTACGTACACCCAGCAGTTGAAAGGGACGAACTCGGAATCATAGCAATGACCAAAGTCGGGAACAAAACCCGATGAGCAGAACGACATCATCAAGGACCCCGACACCGTGGAGTCCACGGTAGAAGACCTCGAACCCGTCCAAATAGATAAAAATGACATCAACAAAAAGTCTTACATCGGCCATAAACTCTCCGAACCAGGTAAATTTCATGAATTTCTAACTAATAATGCAGACCTATTCTCCTTCTCCCATGCAGATATGCCAGGTAAATCGAAGGACATCTCCACGCATAAATTAAACGTAGACCCGCTCTACCCAC
This sequence comes from Nicotiana paniculata, assembly GCA_005239505.1. NCBI lineage: Eukaryota > Viridiplantae > Streptophyta > Magnoliopsida > Solanales > Solanaceae > Nicotiana > Nicotiana paniculata. The sequence goes on from ML365902.1 coordinate 10,238, forward strand.
TAGTACGAAAAATTAGAAGAAAATTCAATGCCGCAATCAACGAAGCAGTCCGCGAAGAAGTAGAGAAGCTACAAGAAAATGGCTCCATCAGAGAATCCAAGTACCCCAAATGGATTGCCAACGTAGTCATCGTGAAGAAGAAAAATGGGAAATGGCGCATGTGCGTAGACTTCACAAACCTGAAGAAAGCATTACCAAAGGACTCTTTCCCGCTGCCCACATCGATCAACTCATCGTTGCAATGGCAGGACACGAGTTGCTAAGCTTCTTGGACGCATATTCAGGATATAACCAGATCCTCATGGAAGAGGGGGACCAGTAAAAAACCACTTTCATAGCTCACCAAGGTACTTACTGTTATTGAGTCATGCCGTGCAGATTGAAGAATGCAGGAGCAACTTACCAAAGGCTGGTCCCCAAGATGTTCAAAGAACAACTCGACAAAACAATGGAAGTGTACATAGACAATATGTTAGTCAAATTCGAAAGGAAAGAGGATCATATCGACCACTTGAAAGAAGACTTCGATATACTGAGACAATACGGCATGAAGCTGAATCCTGGGAAATACGCCTTCGGCGTAACCTCAGGCAAGTTCCTCGGCTTCCTAGTATTCCAAAGAGGCATCGAAGTCAACCCCGACTAGATCAAAGCTACCGAGGGAATACCCGAATTATTGACCAGCAACAAACAATTACAAAAGTTGACCGGTCGTATAGCCGCACTATCAAGATTCATCTCACAATCTTCCGACAGATTCCACAAATTCTTCAACATCCTCAAAAAAGATAACAGACTCCAATGGAACTCATAATGCGTCGAAGATTTAAGAGAACTGAAGGCATATCTGTCTTTGCCTCCACTGCTTGCTAACGCTGAAGCTAGCGAACGTCTCCAAGTATACTTGGTTGTGTCAGAAGTAGCGGTAAGTGCAGTACTCGTTCGTGAAAACAAAGGTATGCAATTGCCAATATATTATATCAGCAAAATCCTGGTCGATGCCGAAACGAGGTACCCTCACCTCGAGAAGCTGGCCCTGGCACTGGTCATGGCTTCACAAAAGATCAGACCTTACTTTCAGTGCCACCCTATATCAGTCGTCACAACCTTCCCCCTTAGAAGTATTTTACATAAACCCAAACTATCGGGAAGATTGGCCAAGTGGGCCAACGAACTAAGAGAGCATGATATCACATATCAGTCATGAACAACGATAAAGTCGCAGGTGCTAGCCGACTTCATCGCCGACTTCAGCGCCGACTTCAGCGCCAAGTTAATGCTTGAAGTTGAACAGGAAGCCTCTCGCACCATTTCCATCCAACCTGACCTCTCGCACCATTTCCATCCAACCTGACTTTTAGGTCTTACACACCGACGACGCTTCTATCTCGTCAAGATCAAGACTGGGACTCGTACTTGAGGTCCCGACAAGCGAGGTAATCCTCCAGTCTATACGATGCCCCAATATGACTAATAATGAGGCCGAGTACGAGGCCGTTATTGCAGGAATAAAACTAGCCCTCAAATATGGAGCCCGAAGGGTCATCCTTCGGTGCGATTCACAACTTGTCGTCAACCAAGTGACATGGACTTATCAGATCAAGGAGCAAAGGCTACAAAAGTACCAAACAAAAATCCACAAGCTGCTGCCAGAATTCGACGAATTCCAGCTCGATCAAATACCTCGAGCTCAAAACGCAGAGGCAGACGGCCTCGTCAATTTAGCAGCAACAACAAAAATCATGAATGGAAAGGAGAACGTCGTCACATTACTCCAATCGTCATTATATCAAATCAAGGTACACTCTGTGAACTTAACCTGGGACTGGCGCAACCTTATTATAACTTCCTTGCAGGAGGGAACACTCCCACTAGGCAATAAAGAAGCGAGAAAGCTCCGAATGCAGGCAGCTAGGTACAACGTCATCGATAACGACTTGTACAAAAGGAAGTTTGGCGGTCCCTTGGAAAAATACTTGGGGCTAAATTAAACCAGAAGAGTACTCAAAAAATTACACGAAGGCCATTGCGGCGCCCATACCGGTAATCGAGCACTAGTTAGATGCCTCATACGGGCTGGCTACTATTGGCCCACAATGAAAAAAGAAGCCGCAGACTTCGTCAAAAAGTGCGAACAATGTCAGAAGTATGCCCCCATGATACACCAAGCGGGAGAAAACCTTCATTCAGTCATGTCACCCTGGCCATTCCTCAAATGAGGGAAGGACACCGTAGGACCACTCCCAGCAGGACGAGATAATGTAAGTTTCCTCTTAGTTTTGACTGACTACTTCTCTAGATGGGTATAAGCAGGTGCTTTTCCCCAAATACGCGAGCAAGAGGTCATCACATTCATATGGAGAAACATAATATGTCGCTTCGGCATCCTGAAGGAAATCAGTTGTGATAATGGACCACAGTTCACCAGGAAAAAGACCACGTAATTCTTCGGGAAATGGCACATCAAGTGCATACTCTCCACGCCATATCATCCCGCCGGAAATTGTCAGGACGAATCCTCCAACAAAACTATATTAAACATTATGAAAAAGAAACTCGAAGATGCCAAGGGACTGTGGCTAGAACTGCTACCAGAAGTGCTATGGGCATGGAGCACTACGCCAAAGACAAGAACATGAGAAACTCCATACTCCTTGGTCTACGGCACAGACGCAGTCATACCAGACGAGGTCGGAGAGCCAAGCCTGAGATACTCCAACGAAAGCGGACCAAATAATGACGAGAGCAGAAAGCAAGACCTCAACGATACAAAGGAACGGATAGATATGGCATACATAAGAATGGTCGCCCAAAAATAGAGCATAACGATACTACAACAAAAAGGCCAAAATTCAACTACTCAAAGTTGGGGACTATGTACTCAAGGCTAAAACGCATGCAGGCAAAGACCCAAGAGAGGGCAAGCTAGGAACCAACTGGGATGGACCATACAAAATCACCACATCAGTTAACAAAGGATCATTCCAGTTAGAAACAATGGAAGGGAAACTGTTACCAAACAATTGGAACATCGCTCACCTCAAGTACTTCAACTTATGAAAACAGACGCCCTCTAAGTCGTACTCTTTTTCCCTCCCTCAGGTTTTATCCCCAGATGGGTTTTACCGAGTAGGTTTTTAACGAGGCGATGAAGGGGGTGCCTTAAAGTTCAAGTTGGCTATTCATCGCCCTGCCTATCGTCCACTCCAGCTAGACCGATGAAGGGACTAGGTAGATAGAGAACTTCTCAAATGTATATGTTGAACAGAGTATGTAAAATTCTCCAATGAAATAAATAAAGCAATATGCAATATTCTTTCGCATAACTCCAAAAATCTCTCCACATCCTACATACATTCGACCTCGTTTGAATCACCTAGATTCGACCTTGCTCGAATCACTTAGATTCGACCTCGCTCGAATCACTTACATTCGGCCTTCCTCGAGTATTTCACAATCGACCTTGCTCGAATCACTTACATTCGACCTCGCTCGAGTATTTCACAATCGACCTTGCTCAAACTTTCCTACGCCTTGCCAAAGGTTGACCTTAAGTCAGCCTATGATCAACCTCCTAAGAACAACATCACAACAAAACAAGACAAGTAACGAGAAACCAAAACATACAGCAAAAGGTAACCATTCCATTATAAATTTATCAGGTTACATGACTCATTTTCTTTTTACAGTGGGCACGAGTACGCCCTCACAAAAAACAACAAAACAACCCAAAATCAGGTGCAAGGCCTCACACCGCATCATCCCCTTCAACATATCCGTCGTCGTACCAAGGATCGAAGGCAAGCCCATCCACAACATCATTATCGTCGTCCCCACTGGGCGAATCAGGTGTATAGTCACAAGCTTCACGGGCTGTCCGCGCCTTAACATTAACATCGACAAGCTCCTCCTCAGAAACCTTCCCGGTAGCCCTCAAAGACCTGTACAATCCTAGTTGAGCCTCGGCATGAACCCACATCTCGTATAACTCCTGCGACACACTCACATCGGCAGAAGCTTGTGAAGTAGATGGTCGGGCTAGTTGTTCCTTCTCAACTCTCAGGAGCACGATCTGCTCATTTAACCTCTCCATCTCCGCCTCTAAACTCCCAACTTGTTTCTCCAACCTCACCACCTTATCACTGAAGCGTCCTTTTCATCAGCCCGCTCAGACCTGTAGACACGCAGGGTGCCCGCCAGAGCTGCCGCCTCCACTATTGAGGCCGTCCTGATCCTCTTCGCCAGCTTCAATTCCTCGACTTTGGTGCCCAACTCAGCCCTCAGATCGTCAGTCCTCTCTTCGCTCCAATCAAGCTCAACCTTCAAAGATGCCACTCGCGCCTGAAGGTCTAAGTTCTCAGCCATTATTCCCTTGCCCAATTCAAGATCGTCCTCCTTAGACTTCAACGCCTCCACCAACTCACTACACCGACTGATAACCTTCATAATATCCTCGTCCTTCTCTTTAATCTCTTCATCCTTCTTCCCAATCTCATCACGCACCTCCTGGAACTGGCCGTCCTCACCAACGCTCCTGACCACCTTCTGGTACTTAGAGCGGTACTATATATACTTGGAATCCATCTTCCTATAGTGAGCTACCCTCTCCTCCTCCCACCGGTCACGCTCAATATCGAGGATAAGAGTCTAGCAAACAAAATGAAATAAGTTAGCCTAGATAAAGCGATACAAGCAGAACATGCAAAATCTTGGGAAAAATACTCAACTGCAGAGCCATTCCTGATATGCCAAGGGAGAGGTCGACGTCTTTCAACATCTGCAACGTCATGTTCTCATCCTCAACACACAAAGGGGCGAACGACGACGCTACGCGCTCTATGTCAAAAAAAAGGTTCAAGTCTATAGGGATGACAATATGGCGATTGGGACCCTCCGTTCTTATCTCCACACGAGTTATCCTCTCAATGAAGGCCCGTACCTCTTTGGGTTCAATATCAGAGCTCGAATCGTCCCTTGCGTGGGAGTTACCATCTTTTCTCGCCATCGGCGAAGAGCTACCCTCCACAGCCCGGGCGAGCTCTTCGCCGCCACCAGCCACCTCGACCCTAGGAGGTCTCTCCTTCATAACAGACTCGGGCATAATAACCGCTTCAACGTCCGAAAACAATTCCGGTCCCGCCCCAAGGATTGCGGCCCTTTCCGTCTCTTCAACAACTACGGCCTTCCCCGTATTCACCCTTAGCTTATTCCTCGGTGACGCTTCTTCCCATAAGAAGGCCCGCCAGTGAGAAGAAGAACTTGCTGAGATGGAGTGTCGCTGGGAACGGTGACACCGGAAGAGATGGGTCCCTCTGCCCGCTGAATCTCGGCTTCACCTCGCACAGATTCAGCCAACGGGAACTTCGTAGCAGCCGAGGTCATCTTCTGACGGAAGGCAAGGGCATGCATCTTTGCTTTCTTAGAAACCCGCCGACCTAGCACAAACAAGAACTCAAGTCAGAAGACGCTAAAGGACTCGGCCAAACAAAGTAATGAGAATACTTACGAGATGGGATCTTCGGTCCATAACGCTTGTGGAAGGAAGACCAGTCACGAATCCCCGAAACGTGGGGCAATACATGAGCCAACCAATCCTCCATGTCCAGGACGAGGAGGGGAGAATTCTTTACAGCTGAAAATAAGAGGGAGATAAAAGTATCAAAATCTTGAGAGGAAAGAAAGTAATAAAGAATGAATGTCGAAAAGTATGAGAAAACACTTACAATTGTAATTCCACTTCTCGGGAAACCCAGTCAAGTCCGCCACCAATTGATTAGACAAAGAAATATGTGCGCCAGAATAACCGACTCGCCTTATCGTCCATCCCAACCACTAATCCCTTCGTCCCACGATTACACAAGTGTATCATGGTGCCTCTGAAGAAGGTACGAGAGAATAGGTGAAATAAATGGAGAAGGTCGACCTCACAACCAGCCAGTTCCGCATATTTGGTCAACATCAAAAAGACCTTATATAAGTAAGGAGAGAGTTGTGTTGGGCAGACGTTGTAGAAGCGACAGAACTCTTCGGCCAACCTAGGAAGAGGCAGGGTGTAGCCGATCGTGAATGGGTAGGCATAGAAGGCACAAAACCCAATATGGTGAACCTGAATTGTGTCGCATCTCGCAGGGACGATCTCGAGGTAAGAAGGGATGCGATATTTAACCCGCATCTCAGCCAATTCAGACTCTCTTGATTTGGAAAGCTCAGGTTCAGGAGCAAGTCCAGACCCCTTAGGGAAATCTTTCCTGGATATAGGTTTTTTGGGAACCACCTCTTCAATGGCGGGGAAGTTGTCGTCTCCCTCAACTGAAATCCCTTCATCAGTAGGAAAAATAGCCACTGACATAGGAGCGACGCCGAAAACATCATCGTAACTATAAGGAGAAGCCGAGATGATGATTATAATGAATCAAACAGCGGTAGAAAAGACGAAGTTAGTGATCAAGAAAAATATTGAAAAAACATGGAGAAAAGAGGTTACAAGAAGAAGATGAGAAAAGCACAGACGATAATGGGTATCAGAGAAGAAAGAAACGGTGAAAGTTTCAAATGAAAAACCCCTCCCCTATTTATAGGGTTGGGTGGCATCAAAATCGAGGCCAAAAGCTACCTGCAACACGAGAAACGAAGCGCCAACAGTGCAGACTCTGCATGGGAATACACATAATGATGACGCATGTGACAATGACAGCATCTGACATCACTCGCGCCAATCACGGCCATAACAGGCATTAATTACCTGGTTACGACCAAATTTCTTTCATAATGGGCGTGGATTAATCCGCTCACCAAGGACGAGAGGTCCACGACCTTGAAAAGCGGATGGACTAACTGTATTGGCTGAAATTTGGACCACATTTAATAACGTCGTTGGCCGATGTCGAAGCTTGGGTCGGCCAACATCTGGAGATGAAAGGGTCTATCTAGAACGAGATCGGCAGTAGGTCGAGTATAAGAAGTTCATAATAATGGTAGGATAGTTCTAGATTGTAAAAGGAATATTCTATCAGAATATTCCCTCCCTTATACTTTTTAGGGTTCCCAAAGAATGTTTCTTATATATAGGAGACTAAGAAGAGAAAAAGAAGGCAACGGAAACTCTCTGAAAGAACACTTTGTAACATTGACTATCAAAGAATATATATTCCTTGTCTTTTCTATTGATTCCCAAGTGAAAAAGATACCTTTTCATATACTAGATTCAAGAACATAGTCTTTCATTCACGCTGCTTGTCATTTGCATTACCGACAAAGAGATAGTTGACTCTTAACACTAGGTATTTCTGGGCGAGCTATCCTTTAATATTATATTTATTGCCATTGTATGCATTTAATCCGTCTACTCGCTCACGCATTTATTGTCACTTATTATCGACATCTTTGTCGAGTATTGAATATCACGGCACTTTAACTTCATTCTATCCACCATCACATTCATGGATCTGACGGTCATTAAGTTTAACTAGAATTAACCTTCTATTTCATTCGTTTAATCCCTTATAGAAATATTCATCACGTTTTTGATTAAACAGACACTATAGAAAACATTTACACTATCATGTCATTTTAAAGTCAATCACATACAAACTCCTACACTAAAGGATGTCTTTGAAACCTACAAAAGATGATACGTAACTAGTTGTAGGAGTAAATTTCACAATGAGATTTTTACTTATTAATACCACATTATAAACTTATTTATCCCTCTTAGAAAGATTATCACTTAATTATATTAGCATATACAATTTATCATTTATATACAAAATTTTATAAAGTACTATTACGAAGGTATTTCCACCCTCGTCTTCTTCCTTGGGGACTGCAAACTTCTCTTACCATTAAAGCACCATACTCTTATTATTCCAACTTAAATCGAAGCAACTATCCTCAAAGCAAAACATAGATCAAACCTTTTTTTTATCCAAATACTAAATAATCAAATTAATTGTACTATATAAACAGAGAAGTTAGAACATTGCAATTAATTCAGTTCAATCCACTTATATTTTCAAATTGTAACGCTCAGTTACTTGTTTTCAACTACACGAATTGTATATAAGTTGTATATAAATTGTATGTAAATTATTGTAGATTTTGACCAGATTTATATATATATATTGTAAAAAACGTTAGTTACTTTTCGTAAATAGGAAAACTTAGAAAAAACAGGTAAATAAGTTTAAAATCTCATATATATATATATATATATATATATATATATATATATGAAAAAGTCCCTTTCACAAATAGTCATATAACTATGATTTCTTTTTTCATGAAAGTTATATAACTTTAATTTCTCCTAAAAATCATGAAACTTTCACTAACTAACAAAAAAATCATAATGACCGTAAAACACAATTTTTCGGTAGTATTTCTTGTTTCACATTTTTTATCTTTTATTTTTGGTCTAATAAATAATATCCACATTAAAATATAAATGACTCAACCCGGTCGGACTTAGCCGACCCAAAATCCATATATAAGTTAAACTAATATTAAAAGTGAATTCTTCAAAACACGATATTTCTATCTTTTCTTTTCTTTTCAATATTTTCATTCAAATTGATGTCATTTTTGTTTCAAATGCTCTCTAATTATACATTTTATTTCTTATTTTTTTGTTAGACTCATGCATTCCGAACAAAGATTTTTGTGGGGGAAGGATTCACTTTTTGCATTATTTTAATATATGTATATAGATATTGGGTAAGTTGGGTTGAGTTATTTCTATTTAAGATAAAAATACAAAATTAACTGGGTTCAAAACTAATAACATTTGTTAGCAAAAAAATATAATATGTATGTTACATGTACACAATACATACACACATATGTGTGTGTATGTATTATAGGCATTTTTTGGTGCGGTAAAAAATATAAATGTATTTATCCTAATTTAATTGGGTTATTAGTTATTAGAATAAAAATAAAAAACGTGAAATAAAAAGATACTGCCGAAAAATTGTGTTTTTTGGTCACTATGATTTTTGTGTGAGTTAGTGAAAATTTTATGATTGTTTTGTAAGAAAACAAAGTTATATGACTTTGGTGAAAATAAAATCATAATTATATGATCATTTGTGAAATTTACCCCTAGTTGGAGTGATTGAATTACACTAAGCATACAAAAAAGTTTGTATACATTTTGTATTCCGTAGATAAAACTTAAATTCTAGTTATATATATATATATATACGGTCAAAATCGGGGAAGTCCGATTTTAGAACCCCTATGACATCCCAAGCCTGGTTTCGAGGGGCTCGAAGCACAGTCTGAGGCTAGACTCTGAAGTACTCCCCTCGAGAGAGAGCATATCGAGGGCCCATCACAGCATACCTCGAGGCAGTATGAAAATCGATGGTCGTCATGGAAAGGCGGAAAATTTCCAAGGGCACGTGGTTAGAGTTGACAAGGTCTACAAGAATAGTACAAGTCCGTACTGAGCCATTATACAGTTGTACTAGTAGTATTTCCTTGTCATGATTAGGCATGTACTATGTTGGGATTCCCCCCCTCCTATATAAAGGGGACCCCTGTCATTTTGTGACACAGATGAATATTCAACACAATAGAACATTCTCTACTCTTTATCATCTTCAACACTGTCTCTCAGATTTATTGCTCCTTATTTAATGTTGTTCATTTATTGTCTTCATTGATTGTTATTCTTCGACCTCGAGGCACCCCGTTTCAGTGAGCTCGAGGCCCCAATCTTGTGACAATTATTGGTTTGCTTATCTCATTTCCTTTACTTTCACTTATTACTTCCTAATAATCAACTAGTGCTAGAATATATCACATATTTTTAGAACCAACAATCAAATATAATTGTTAATACCATTTTCAAGGTAAACAGTTTGGCACCCACCATGGGGCTAAAAATAATATTGATTGTTTTGGTGTTAGTTTTCTGAAACCACAAGTTATTTTTCACACTTTTTCTTGTCTAAGAATCTTTGATTTCAGGTCCAAAATGTCTAACTCAACAAATGCACGTGAGAACAATGGCCTTGAGTCCCATGGAGAGAACAGTGCAGTGGCCCCAATCGCCGATGTACCACCACAAAATCCTGGGGTAGTACCAGCACCACTCTCCGTCAATATGGCCTCACGCAATGTTGTGCATATCGATGTAGGCTTTGATACCAACGAAAATGTGCGCGAAGGTGACCAACACGAAGCGCAGAGAACTCTAGCTCGGGAAGAAAGAGAAGTTAGCCTACAAGTCATTTTTGAGATGTTACAAGAACAACAAGTGGCTATTGCTCAGCTACAGAGCCAACAGAAAACTCCAAGCACGACATTACCGGAAGCAGCTCCTCGAGTCGAACAGGCACCAGAAAGATCGAGTAAGAATGGGTCAGCAGCATACCCGCTATTATGAAGATTCTCGATGACCTTTCCAAAAAGATTGAATTAGGAAAAAAGAAGCTAGAAGCTAACGACAAAAAAATAGAAACCTATAACTCGAGGGTCGATCAGATCCCGGGTGCAACTCCGATTTTGAAAGGGGTAGATTCGAAGAAGTTCGTGCCGAAACCATTTCCATCAAGTGCGGCTCCGAAGCCCATTTCGAAGAAGTTCAGAATGCCCGATATCCCGAAGTACAACGGGACCACGTACCCCAATGAGCATATTACCACTTACACTTGTGGTATAAAAGGAAATGACTTGAAGGATGACGATATCGAGTCCGTCTTATTGAAAGAATTTGGAGAAACATTGTTGAATGGGGCCATGATGTGGTATCACAACCTACCCCCTAACTCAATAGATACTCTTTCGTGAAGGCACATACTGGTGCCATCAAGGTTGCTACAAGAAAGTCCGATGTCTTCAAAATTAAACAAAGGGATAACGAGATGTTAAGGGAGTTCGTATCTCGCTTTCAGATGGAGCAAATGGAATTACCACCAGTCTCCGATGACTGGGAAGTGCGGGCCTTCACTCAGGGCTTGAAAAAATGAAGCTCGATAGCTTCGAAGCAGCTGAAGCAAAATTTGATCGAATATCCCGCCATAACTTGGCGGGACGTCCACAACAGGTACCAATCCAAAATTAGGGTTGAGTAAGACCAATTGGGAGGCCCCTCGGGTTTAGTATATCCAAGAAGGCTTTTAGAAAAAGAACCAAGGAATGCGGAAAGGGAGCTGAGGACAATAAACGAAAGGTATTAACCATATGTCGAAGATAGGAGAAACGCTTCAAGGCATAATATACTTCGAAATGATCGAAGAATGGATCGAGGCCAAAGCTCCCGGGAACTCGTGAGCAAAGAAGGGTTCAATAGGCATTTGAGTCAAGTGGATGATGCACCTCGATTGACAGAGTACAACTTCAACGTCGACGCTTCAGGCATCGTGTCGGCCATAGGCAAGATCGGAGACACCAGGTAGCCCAATCCCTACAATCAGATCCTTCCCAAAGGAAACCCAACTTAATGTGCAAATACCATGGCACTCATGGGCACATGACCGAGGACTGCAGACAGCTTCGAGATGAGGTATCTCGATTGTTCAACGAAGGGCACCTTCGAGAGTTCCTCAGCGACAGGGCCAAAAATCACTTTCGAGAAAGAGATGCCAACAGAAAAAATGAACCAGAGGAGCCACAGCATATCATTCACATGATCATCGGAGGGGTCGACATCCCACAAGGTCCCATGTTCAAGCAAACAGAAGTATCCATCACGAGGGAAAGGTGTACTCGGGACTATATACCCGAGGATACCCTCATATTCAGCGAGGAAGACATTGAGGCCTTATCTCAGCCTCATAATCATGCACTGGTAATTTCTTTCCTTTTAAATAAGTTTCAAATTAAACGTGTGCTTGTGGATCCAGGTAGCTCGTCCAACATAATCAGGTCGAAGGTTGTGGAGCAGCTCGGGATGCTCTACCAAATCGTGCCCGCCTATCGAGTCCTAAATGGATTCAATATGGCGAGTGAGACAACGAAGGGGAAATCATCCTCCCAGTCAACGTGGCCGATAAGATTCAAGATACCAAGTTCCATGTCATCGAAGTTGACATGAGATACAATGCCCTGCTCGGGAGGCCATGGATTCATAGTATGAGGGCGTTGCCATCAACTCTTCATCAAATGATGAAGTTCCCAATAAAGGACAGTGTAAAAATGGTATATGGAGAGCAGCATGCAATAAAGAAGATGTTTCCAGTATATGACGTGACACCGACGTCGACACCTTCCGCCTTGGAGAAGTCCAAAGACAAGTAGTTGTTCGTGAAGAACGGGCAGATAGCTAAGTAACAACCGCAGTCTACACCCTCAGTTGAACCCGAGTAACATGCGATTGATGAGCAGTTGATCAAGGGTGACGAAGCCAACAGTCGAAGAGCTTGATCAAGCTTCAGTCCAAGGTAAAGCATGCATTTGAAAATGAGGTAACAAATTTTCTCAAAAGACCCATTCCCATTGCCCAACATCAATCGCTTGATCGATGCCACAGACTGCCATTGAGATCCTTATTTTTCTCGATGCTCACTCCGGGTATAATTAAATTCGAATGAACCCGGAGGACCAGAAAAAACTTCGTCTATCACAAAGTATGGTGCATATTCTTATGATGCAATGCCCTGCGGGATAGAGAATGCGGAAGCCGTATAAAGAACGCCTAGGGAATGAGATATTTGAGCGTCAAACAAGGCAAGCCTATAGAGTTTTACGTTGATGGCATGTTAATTAAGTCCCTGCGTGCAGAGGTAAATTTGACTCCTTTGCAGGTAGCGTTCGACATCCTCCGAAGGTACAACATAAAGCTCAACCCTTGGCGTCGATTCGAATAAATTCTAAAAGTCTCATGGTGTCGAGTAGAAGAGTCAAGGCCACCAAGGGCCCAAACCTCCGTTGTTTCGGATCTGGGGACTTAGTCCTAAGAAAAGTCACCTTCAACACTCGAAAATGAATAAGGACCGTACCTCACCCTCGAAGTAACATGCAAAAGGTCCTAAGAACTTAACACCATGGAAAGCGAATGACTGCCAAGCAACTGAACATATTAACGCCCAAGTGCTATCATCACTAAGGTATAACCTTCTCCTTTTTCATTCATGTTTCATACTAACTCGTTGCAGGTGTTCGATCGAGAGGAATCGAAGCACCCTCCAGCTCGAAGACCTTGGGTTTTAAATCATGCGTTGTACTTTTTTCCCTTAGATTGGGTTTGATCCCAAACGGGTTTTACCGGCGAGGTTTTTAGCGAGGCAACATCCATATGCTACTTAAGGAGCACATAACAAGTATCCAAGGTTTCTTTTTAACAACCTCGAATACTGGGGGCCATCCCCTCGGAGGTTATCTTCTCGAAGGAACCAAGTTATGCCTAAGAAGTCCTTGATAGGAGAATGTTGTATCGGACCAAATGGTCAAATGAACCGTGTCCATGTAGAATAATCGAGCCCCTGATCGTGTGCACATATCAAGTAATGAAAGAAGCCTATTTTCTCATCAAAACTCTTCGTGCCTCAAAGAAGTTTACTTCTTTCACATAAGACGCCTCAGGGCCCAAATACTCTCGAACACTCGGGGACTATCATTGAAAATCAGCTCATCGAGCCGTCAAAAACTTGAATTCATAAGACCTTTATGACGCAACTTCGAGCTAGTAAGCCCTCGATGAGGCGACATCAAATTTATAAGACCTCAACAAGGCATACTCAAAATCGTAAGACCTTAGAAAAAAGGCATACCTCGATATTAAGTCCAAGGCTATATAATCGAGCTTGTAAGACCCCTAAAAAGGCATACCCTCGATATAGATTCCTAGGTCATCTCACCCGGGGACTAAAGGCTACGGCCGAACATAAAGACTACGGTCATATTAAAAGGCTACAGCAAAATTTAACGCGGCTCGGAGTCCGACTGCCACCATAAAACTAATGACCTTCAAATACTTCAAAAATACTTTGAAAAGAACCGGTTAATCAGGCTACCCTCGGCATAAGCAAAGGAGCTTCGATAATATCAGCTCCGAACAATGAAAAGGCTTCGAAATGATCACCCTTCACTAAAAAGGCTTCGAAACAATCAACCTTCAATAAAAAGGCTTCGAAACATCAGCCTTTGAGAAAACCTCACAAGGTACTCAATTATCGTCGCATATCAACTTATTATCGAGGTTCTTATTCGAACCATCGAAGAGTCGGACGAACACAAAACATGCCAAGGCATATCCAAAAGTCTTTATCCAAAATGAGGGAAAACTATAGCCATATTAGAGGTCGAATCGACCCAATCTAAAGAGCATAAGGGCCAATTTGTAAGACCTCAATTAGGTGAAACCACATTTGTAAAAACTTAAAAGGGCATAGCCCCAATATTAAGGCCAAGACAATAATATCGAACTTATAAGACCCGTAAAAAGGGCATACCCTCAATTTGAAGGCCGAGGTCATAAGACATCGATGAGGCAAAATCGAGCTTATAAGACCTCAACGGCAAGCATCAAAATTCAAACCACATAAGAAAATACAAAGGCAAGATGAAAGTTTATGCAAAGACAAGACGGAAGATCTCTTTATATAAATGGTGGTACAAAGGTGCATTTACAACACTCCCACATGGAGCCTTTTAGCGAAAGAAAACCTAGTCTATCGTTATCATCGGGGGCTTCGTCTTTTTCCCCTCGGGGACTTTGCCTTCATCAACCCCCTCGGGAGTAGCATCCTCGTCATATTCTTCCCCTTCGTCTAATACATCGGCTTCATCATTGGTAAAAAGGAGGAACTTGGCCTTAATCTCGTCCGCCTTAGCCTGCCCTATATCTCCGAGAGATCAAAGCCCTTATCATGAATCTCCTCGAGGGCCTCCCTCAGGGATCTGCATCGGGCATACTCATTGCTTCTTCTCTCTCGATCGGAAGCCTCCCTCAACCTCATCCGAGCATTAGTAGCCTCTTTTAGATAGACGATCGCCTTCTTGTCGGCCTTTATTCGGACTCCTTCGTCTTCGGCTCGAGCCTCCGCAACTTCGGCCTTCATCTTCAAGAGATTAGTTTCAAGCTTAACTGTCATGCTCGCTTGAATCGAGTTTCTCTCCCGAGCATTGTGGAGTTTAATTTCAAGGGCAAAGACTTTAGCCAAAGCATTTTTTCTGGCCGCAACAAGGGCATCCATATGTACCTTCAATTCGTTGCACTCAGAATTAACCTGGTCAACTTCGCCCCGAAGGCGTTCCAACATCTCGGTCTCTCACTGCAACTGAGACATCGAAATACTATCCCCCAAAGATGGGAGAGGAAGCTCAAATTCCTTCAAAACAGAATTTACCTGTTTCTCGAGGACGCCCTCGTAGTTACGACATCAGTTCAACTCCGATTGAAGGTGCATCAACTCTTTTTTCCTTCTTCTCACAAAGAATCTTAAGGGATCTCTCCCCATTTGAGGACCTCCAAAACTTGGCCTCACATCGAAGCAGCTCAGCCTTAAGTTTGTCAAAGGCCTATGAATAAGAAGGCCCAGTTAAAAAAGAGAAGAAAGTATGGAGTAAAAAGGTCATAATGCCGTCTGCAAACTCACTATAGAACAGAGCCGCTGAGCCTCTTTAAAGGTCGAGTTTGCATCTACCGGTCCGGCCTCAGCAACCCCGGTAAAACAACCCTGGAAGGGGTCATTTACTGATGTCTTGGCCTCAGGAGAATCACCCGAGGTCCCTCTCAGAGTACCCTCCGACGTATCACAAACTTCTGCCAAGTCAGGTCCTTCGCCCCCCTCTCCTTTGGGGCCTCTCCCTTGAAGTTGGGGGCCTCGAGTCCAGCGAGCTTAATGGCCTCGGGAGGCCCCCTGGTTTGAGGGAGAGGTGTAAGGTCATCCACTTCAACATTGTTACCATCCACAGATCGACCAACGAGTATAAAATATTCGTCGATGGCTTCATCCCCCTCGCGCCTCTGGGCAGGTTCTACTTCGCTGTGAATATCTTTGTCCCTCGAGGATCTTTTCCTTTTATTGTCTTTATTTGGCTCCGGAGCTGAAGGTTCTTCCTCCTCCTCGATAGGGGATGGCCTCATATCAAAAAACTCGCCGATACATGCAGTAGATAAATTGATAAACATAAAGAAAAGTATTCTTTAAAGAGAGGGACTGCATAGCACACACTGTGGGGTTTCACCTCCCATCTGCCCTTCGACAAATCTCTCCACTTGCGTTTGTCGTAGATCGAAGAAGCTGCAAATTTGCGGACCTAGTTCACAAGATCGAGGATCACATCTGGACTCCACGGGACCACTCTGGGAGAGGAAAACGAGCGTTCATATGTAGTTCGCCCAAAAACGAGAATGATAAAATACAGTATATTACTTATGTTTGAAATTCCATTCCTCGGGGAAAGACAAGAACTCCGCAGGGATGATGTCAACGGTCCTCGGTCGAATAAACTGACTCATCCATCCTTGGTCCTCGTCCTCGTCGTCACTAGAAAAGTGGGACTTGGTGGATCTGTGTCATAGCATAATCAAGCCACGGAGATGCAGAGGCCGGTAAAACCAAATAAGGTGGCCAAGAGTGAATTCAAGCTCGGCCTTTTCAGCAAAAAATTTCATCATCAGCATAATCCTCCAGAAAGACGGATGGATCTGAGCCAAAGTAACTCGATACTTTTGGAAAAACCCGAGCACAAGATGGTCGAGGGGACCTAGCGTAAAGGGATACGTGTACACGTTCAGAAACCCTTCTGCATGGGTCATAATATCCTTTCCCCGAGAGGTATCTGCAATACTACTCTTTCTACCCATCCACAGTCTCTCCTCACGGTCTCGATATGTCTCTCCTTGATCGACCGAATGTGCCTCGATGCGTGCTATCGATGGTCAGGAACGTCGGGGGGTCTCTCTAGCGTAAAATCCTTCTACAAAATGAAGCAGTTTAGTTCGTTAAATGCCGGCGGTGTACCACCGTCCGGGCGTGATTCTGAGGTGGGGCTCCCCCCTTTTTGTGAACGGATTTGGATTTGGATATGGCGGCCATAATTTCTTTAAAACAAGAAAGGAGAGATGAAAACTTTGACAAGAGCTTTAAACTGATACGATGGAAAAACTGCTAGAAGAAAAGAACTCTAGGGAGAAGATGGTCGCACAAAGTAATAAAACCTTTAATGAAAGGTAAAATAAGTATATATAAGAGGAGAGCGGCGACTATTCATTGATTTTGATAGCCAATCAGCTCTGACGAAGCAATTATGACTTTTGGGGAAATGTACCGGCGGGCCATTACGGTCACCTCACGGTCACGTCAATGACGCCATCGTGCAATATCTCAAAGGGTCGATAAGCTGAATCAATTTCTTACCAATCCGTCCTAAGAAGGGCAAACGATTGAAGCTAGAGCAACCCGATTTTAAGGGTCTCTGTTGTGCCGAGCCCGAACTCGAGGGATTTGAAGTAAAAATCAAATGTGACCTTCAGATAGACACTTAAAGGCAGAACATAGAAGGCATTAATGCAAAGTAAGAGTGAATCAAGAAGATCCTTTGTTTTCCAAAAAGCATATTTACATGAATACATTTACAAGGCTCTCACATAGAGCCCTTATAACAAAAGAAGAAGTAAATAGAATGAAAAAGAGCCTAGTCTTCATCTTCACTGCTCTCCGAGCCGCTAGCAGAACCCTCGTCAGGAGAGATCAGTGCAGTCGGTTCTTCCTCTAAGGCTTTCACTTCCTCGATCTTGGCAGAAAGATCGAAACCCCTTACATGCACTTCCTCGAAAGCCTATCTTCGGGCCTCTAATCGAGCATAGACAATGGCGGAAGTCAGCCGGATCTCGGCATCTTCAGATATCTTCCTGGCCCAAGAATTTGCAGCAGCAACATCATCCCAGTATGAAGATATTAGCTCAGTGGCCTCGGACTTGGATGCGGATAGAGTATCAGCTGATTCAACATGAAGCGCTTTGTGTTTGTGGACCTCCCATTGTGCACCCTGAAGAAGATGGTGAGCCGAGACCATTTTCTCGCAAAGAGTATCCTTCTCCAAAGACATGTTGTCCATGCTCCACTTCAAGTCGAGGATCTCGACATTTTTGTCCGCAATCTCTTCCCGAAGTTGCCCCGTTAGGTCATCTTTCTGTTTGATTTGCAAAACCAAGTCAAATTGTTAAAATTAGAGTTGTGAAAATGGAAAACAAACCATCGAAGGCTAAGTTACCTGTTCGACGAAGTTGGCCCGCTATCGGAGCTCTTTCTCTGAGCTTGCTTGAAGGTCATTCAGCTCATCTTCCCTTCAGTCATACAGAGTCTTGAGCTCATTCGACTCCGACTTGAGTCTCCCAAGATCCTTCTCCCAAAGAATCAGCTCGGCTCGTAACGTGGAAAAGGCCCGGTCATAGAGCATCACGACCTGAAACACGAAAGAAAAGAGTTAGAAAAACAAGAATCAGAATCTAAAGCGCAAACGCTACATCAAAAAATTACCTGCTTCTGGAGTTTCTCAGCCTCCGCAAGAACAAATGAGGCATCGAGATCAGTCTCCTCCTCAACGCCGGCGAAATAATCTCCGAATATGTCATTCTCTCTTTGGGATGCCCCTATGTTGGGAGTTCCCTTGTTTTGGGCATCCCGTATTTGCCCTGAGGAGAATGATGGACTTGGTGGAAAATCACCTCATCAACCTCGATCGAAGCCTTCTCTCACTCTCGAGAAATTTTGGAGCTGGGTCCCCTGACTTCACCGACCAAGTGCTCATCGGCAAAGGATGTACCACGGTCAATGATCGGCTCGGGGACTTCATTCGCATCCCATCGAGAGTATCCTCAGCTCGAGGCGAGACCATATCAGCAATCACTGGCTTAGCAGCCCTCAAAGCATCGATCCTTCGATTTCCCCTAAGTACCAGGGGCAATTGTCATCGTCTTCATCTTCGGCACGAAAGCTCTCAGCAGCTGCCAAAGTCAGGACCGCAGTATCGGCCTTAGGCTTCCGAGCCTTTGCTCTCTTTGGCTTCGGAGACTCTGACGGCGTATCCTTCTTTCTCTTTTTTCCTGTGGCGGGTTTTTGAGTCTCCACTTCGCCAGGTGGAGGCGACCTCATCAAAGCAGTTTCTCCAAGGCTTGCATAAACTTAAAAAAAGAAATCAAGTTACGAGGAAGCTTTTACTAGGGGATTCAAAAGTAGCGGTGGTAAAAACTTACCGTGATTCTTGGCTTCCATCGAGTTTTGGCCAAGTCACACCAAACACGCCTAGCATATGGGAATATAGAATCTAACTGTCGTACCCAACCCGGAAGGTCTCTGACGGCTCCAGGGTACCATTAAATGGCTGCGCCATTAGAAAAGAACAAGTTCAGAAGGGAAAGAAAAACATTCAATTGACGGAGCATAATTCGATGAATCGACACTTACGACCCATATTCCACTCCTCGGGGAATGGCATCTTCTCAGCGGGGATCAGGTCCGAGGTCCTGACTTGGACAAAGAGGCTCATCCACCCTCTATCTTTGTCCTCATCAATATTGGCAAAAAAGACCTTCGAGGCCCGACATTGTAACTTAATTAGGACACCTCGGTAGAGACGAGGGCTGTACAGATTAATCAGGTGGTCGAGGGTGAAAGGCATCTCCTCGACGATGTTCGAGAAATATCTGATCATATAGACAATTCGCTAGAAAGAAGGGTAAATCTGGCTGAGTTCACTCGATATTGTCGGCAAAAGTCGAGGATCACTGGATCTATTGGCGGCGAAGAGGGGTCCATAGGGCCTAAGGTGAAGGGATATCTGTATATGCTGAGATAGACAACTTTGTAGGTGGTTACATATTCTTCAGATGAGGGGATTTCCGCTTGCACCGCCTTCTCCCAATAGCAGTCGACTTTCACTCTTTTAACATCGGTCACCAGACTAATATATCGAGACATGGGCTCGTATTGGCCCGCTATCGAAGAAGGTTTTTCAATCTTAAATTCGGATGATGTGTCGCAGGGCCCGGGGATGCACTCAACGCGAGGAGGTATTACTTTTTTGCTCTTAGACAAGCGTGAAGCAGAAGGGACTGGCGAAGAGATGAAGCAGAGAAGGGATGAAAGCAGAAGTTGTTAAATGGGGATTTGAAGATGTTACAAAGGGTAAAAATTTGAAAAGAGAAGGTTTGAAATATTTATAGAGGTTCTCTAAGCGTGTTGGAGGAGTTGAAAGGGCGACAAATAGTGGTTCAGGAGCTTTTTGAGAACCGTGCTCTGTGAAAACTTTATGTCACATTAGTTATTGACCTCACGTGGCTGACGTCACGGTGGGGACATTGAAGATTCAAAGAATTCAAATCGTTTCTTATTATTTCATTCTAAGAAACGGGGGACTATCTATATACGGCCAAAATCGGGGAAGTCCGATTTTAGAACCCCTATGACATCCCAAGCGCAGTTTCGAGGGGTTCAAAGCACAGTCTGAGGCTCGACTCCGAAGTACTCCCCTCGAGAGAGAATATCGAGGGCCTATCACATCATACCTTAAGGCAGTATGAAAATCGATGACCGTCATGGAAATGCGAGAAATTCCAAAGGGCACTTGGTTAGAGCTGACAAGGTCTGCAAGAATAGTACAAGTCCGTACTGAGCCATTATACAGCTGCACCAGTAGTATTTCCTTGTCATGATTAGACATGTACTATGTTGGGATTCTTCCCTCCTATATAAAGGGGACCTCTGTCATTTTGTACACAGATGAATATTTAGAACATTCTCTACTCTTTCTCGCATTCGATAGTGTCTCTCAGATTTATTGCTCCTTATTTAGTGTTCTTCATTTATTATCTTCATTGATTGTTATTCTCCGACCTCGAGGCCCCCCGTTTCACCCCAATCTTGTGAAACCTATTGGCTTGCTTATCTCATTTTCTTTACTTGCACTTATTACTTTTTAATAATCAACTAGTGCTAGAAAAGATCACATATTTTTAGAACCAACAATCAAATATAATTGTTAATACCATTTTCAAGGTAAACAATATATATATAGTAGAAAATTTATTAATTATTGAATGTATCCTATATTCATTTAAATCCTAACTAACTACGGAAATTATACTGCAAAAGTCCTTGTAATTTATAAGACATAATGCATGTCACGACACGAAATCTATTAAGGTCGTGACGGCATCGGACACCACCGACAGGCAACCCAATCTTTAATTAGTTGATATAATTTTCTGTTTTAACATTTTTGAAATCATTATCTTTAACTTGTTACATAATAACTAAACAAAATTCGTCAAGTAAATACGATGGTTTAAATGTTCCATTTTAGCAAATATATCCCAAACACATCCCAGAACCCGAACAAGAAATTTAAAATGAAAATAAATACAATATGAGGGAGACTCTGTCAGCTGCGGATCGCCTCCGGATGATGCAGCTCGCCTAAGTCTCCAAATCCGCCACTTCGCTATGAAAGTACTTGTGCAATAAAAATGCACAGCAAGTGTAGCATGAGTACGAAAACAACGTGTACTCAGTAAGTCGTCCGCCTAACCTCATAGAGGTAGTGACGAGAGTTCGAATTAGACACTTGCTAGAGATCAGTTTAGTATATTCGAGTGTGACACTAAGCATGATTATTATAGGGCAATTTATTAAAAACAGGAATAAATAATATCTCCTTCCGCATTTAACACTTTAAATCTTCGTCATATTAATAGCAATTAATCAACATGGGTGATTTAATCAAATAACGAATAATCAACGGGAAGGAACAACTTCTTCCAAAATTTTAATAACTTTAAATCTCTGTCATTTCAGTTGACAACATAAAATTCCAGGCCAGAAATCAGGCAAAATCACAGCAAATACGCAGTAAATATCATGCACAAGCAATGCCGAGGGTCGAACGGTGCGGACCAACAATAATAAAATGTGGACTGCCGAAAGCTCGAATGGCTCGAACCATAGATGAATCTATTTTCGACGTTCACGAATCGATCATGCGACGCGGTCACACATAATAACAATAAGGCTAGCCTGTTCGCGAATCATACATGCGACTCAGATGCTCATATGTACATGTATTCACATAATAAATTCACATTTTTATCAAAAAAACAACTTCTCAAGAGAATGATAAAATTCTTCTTAAAGGAACACGAAAAATAGCATTTAAATCTTTGTTTTGAAACTCATTTGCCAAGTTTAATAATATTCAATAATATAACGTTATCAAGTATACAATTATCCTCGGAGGAAATCAATTCTTTTTCTAGATGATTAAGAAATGAACTCTAGTTTTCTTAGATATTCAACTACTATTTCGATTATATTAGCGGTCTAATATTACTGGCAAGATCATAGGTACAACAGGTAAGTGGGTCCTAGACTACCTGGACATGGCATAATAGTAGCTACGCACGGAATCCCGTCACCTCGTGCGTACGTAGCCCCCGAAGATTATAGCACATGCTTAATTAGTTCACCTAGGGGGACAATTCCCCCTCACAAAGTTAGAAAGGAGACTTACCTCACTCCGATATTCCATAGCTGGCCTCCAAGCCCTTCCGATGACTCAAATTGTTGCACAACGCTCCGAAACTATCCAAACAACGACAAACCAATGAAAATATACTCTAATATTTTCAATAATTCCAAATTATATAATTTCCCAACTCCGCTCAGTGAAATGACAAAAATGCCCTCAGGCCCACGTGCCCGAAATCCGAAATTTCTCGAAGATAAATTCTACCCATAGCTTTACTAGTTCAAATATACAATTTACTCTAAATTTCATGCTCAAATTCGTGGCTAAAAATCCAAATTACCATTTTCTAGGTTTTCTTCAAAATTTTCCAATTTCTCACAATCTTTCATGTTTAATCCATGCATATAACTTTTATTAATCTTAAAAACATGAAGGAATTACTTACCTAGTGATGCTTGACTGATGTTTTAGACTTCAATACCACACAAAAATATAGGTTACTTTGTGTGGTACCCAATTTTCGAGTGCTGTCTCAGTAGAAGAACCTGGTTCGTCTTGGTGTTCCAACTACTACTGTTGCGGAATAATAAAAAGCAGTAAAGTAAAAACATAGAGATTTTTACGTGGAAAACATCTGGCTCAAAAGGTGAAAAAACCACGACCTACTCCTCAGTAGGATTTTCTCAAACTCTTCACTAAAACTCTGAGCCAAACAGACTTACGAAATAAACTCTTTTGTAATCCTAGGACTAACTCTAATCCCTTTGTAGTAACTAGCCCCTAGCTAATTTCTACACATCTCAAGTTAACTCTAACTTGAACAATACGTACCTATTACAATTGCTTCTATGAAAGCTAAAAAATACAATATTAAAAACTCCTACTACAATCAACTAGACTCAATAATCAATCAGATGAAACTGGTTCTTCTAGTTGAATTATAGCCTCTGCATTGCACAATGATTCTGCTAGCAAAATAACTCTGGGAATTTTGCTTTCAGACTTTTATTCACTTCAGCTTTTGTGCGTGTTGAATTCCAGCAGAAATACATCAAGTATTTGTAGAGTCAGTCGTTGATCTTGTCTTCCATTTCTAGTTCAACTCTACCTTGGTGAACAAATTCGAACTAAACTCAACTTCCTTTCTTTTGTTACTTTCCTTGCTGAATTCGACTTCAGTTATCAGATCAGTTTGCAACCTTTTCGCATTAGGAGACAATCTCTTGGTTCATTGATATTTCATATTCACAACCATCTCCTAAGCATATACGGTTCATGTGCCAGCTATTTAAGTCAAGATGTGTGCTCTGATGGACCTGGTTCAACTGGTCAGCCGTTTGTCAATCTTCAAAACTATGCTGAAGCTCCTCAAAGTTGACCGAACCAAAGAAGAAATGAGAAGAAATGGCCAAAACCCGTTTTAAAATACAGTCTCCCCAGATCTACCCTTCTATGTGATTGCATAAAGGCCATTGCGATCGCATAGACCAAACCATGCTGCCCCAAAATTCCCTTCTGTGCGTTCGCATGCCTACAGGTGCGTTCGCACAGGCCAAAGCTGCAACCCCCACATTTCCTCTACTGTGCAATCGCATATATTTACCTGCGATTGCATAAGCGAAAATCCAGCAGCCTCCCAAATTGCACTGTGCGATCGCATAGTACCTGCAATTGCATAAGCCAAAATTTCAGCCCCTCTAATTTCCTTCATTGCGATCACACACAAGGGGCCGCGATCACATAGCACACCAGAAGACAGCAGCAACAAAACAGAGAAAATATAGTCCGAATTCACCCCGAAATACACCCGAGGCCCCCGGGACCCCCGTCCAAACCCACGACTCAGTCCCGTAACACCCCACGGACTTGCTCGAGGCCTCAAATCACATCAAACAACGCTGAAATCACGAATCGCACTCAAACTCAAACTTTATGAACTTTGAATTTCAAACCTCCACATTCGATGACGAAACCTATCAAATCACGTCCGATAGACCTCAAATTTTGTACGCAAGTCATATTTGACATTACCGACCTGCTCCAACTTCCGAAATCGTATTCCGACCTCGATATCAAAATTTCCTCTTCCGATCGGATTTCTCAAGAACCTTCAAATTTCTATCTTTAGCCAAATGACTTCAAAAAGACCTACGGACATCCCAATTCACTTCCGATCGCGCTCCAACCTCCAGAATCACCATACGGATCTATTCCCAGGATCAGAGTCGCATACGGACATCAATATCACTGAAATTCGCTTCAAGCCAAACTTAGAAAATTTCTTCTAAAATGTTGACTTCCACAATATGCGCCGAAAGGCTCCCGGGTTATCCAAAGCCCGACCCGGACATACGCCCAAGTCCGAAATCATCATACAAACCTGCAGGAACCTTCAAATCCTGATTGGGAGGTCGTTTACTCAAGATTCCAATCTTAGTCAATTTCTCCAACTTAAGGCTTCTGAAATGAGAATTTTCTTTCCAAATCAACTCTAAACTTCCGAAATTCAATTCCGACCACACCTACAAGTCATAATACCTGAAATGGAGCTGCTAACGACTTCAAACCGCTGAACGATACGCTAGAGCTCAAACGACCGGTCGGGTCGTTACAATGCAAGCCACGATAATAAGGTGGTTACATAAAAATTAATTTAAACGAGACAATTGCAATGAGAAAACAACCATATTCTTGTCAGTTTTAGGTAAGCAGTTCTCTGCAGCTACTTACTAGATTAAAACACTAAAGCTAGGCCAATAAATATCATGCCAAATGGTAAAGGGAGCAGTGTATTTATAGTTGTGGGTTAGTGCAGTATTTGCGTAAAAATTTATTTGCACTCAAATATTTATATCAAATTAATGAACGCAAGACATGTACCTTTCATATACATAATTATCATTTAACAATAATAAAGTTGTGATATATATTTTTACTTTAACTTTTAACTACTAAAATTACATTGATTGGATTAATGTAAAATATAGAGTGCAAGTAAGTATTCACTTGGTATTTGTTGCCTGTATCAAAGTAGACTTGAGTTGCTTGTAGCGCTGTTCACGGTTTGACAGAAAACGGATCCAAACCGAAATCCGAACCAAAAATGATTAAGTAAACCGGAATTTTTCTTGATTTGGATTGGTTTTGATTTTAAATTTTAAAACGAATAATATTTGGTTTGGTTTCGCTCCTATTATAAAAATATAAAAAATAAACCAAAATAAACCGATAAATTATATACAAAATTTAATAATTATTTATGTATAGTATCGTATCTTTTTGTAAATAATTTATAATATTTATATATTTCAATTATTATTTTGAGTTTTGGTTTATCCTGCTTATATATTAATAGATTGCATAAGCCCAAAAGAATAGGAATCGGACGATTTTCTTTTCTTTACGAGACTCTAATTCTCTAATCCTATGCACAACTTTGGTCTAGTTTTTAGTTTGTTTTTGGTACATTCTTTTCATATAAGCAGGTAAATAAACTTTTGTTCTGAAAGAAATATACAGAAGCATAAATTTAGCAAACTATTTTCAGATTGTTGTCTAGTATTGTTTTACTATTATCGACTTATCATTAGCTTGCTAAGAACCGAAAAACGGAATCAAACCAACAATAACCAAACCGATAGTTTTTATTTAGTTTGATTTGTTTAGGTTTTAAAATTTTATAAACCGATTAAATTGATTTAGTTTTGGTTTTAATTAAAAACCGATCAAATCGAACTGTAAACACCCTAGTTGCTTGTGTACACTGATTTTCCAAGAGATGCTTGAAGTATCTGCAACGAGAATGATTACTTGGAAGATACTACTTTGAGATACAATTTCATAGACTTCACTTAAAGCAAAAGTAACATGTAATATATTCTTCATGCGCCCATTCAATTACATATTAGAAAATTTGGAATTTACTTCAAACAATACTAATATTGACTTACGGTACAACAAACCTCCTCTTTATATTTTTTTTTTCTCAACCAAAAAGAATGTGATTTTACGGGCTATAATTAGCGCGTATGCAATATGCCCAAAGTCAAAAGTTAATGTCGCATTTGCGCTTGTAAGCATGTAAATTTTATTGGAATTAAATCTGTAAAATAATTTAGACAATTCAAGTTATATTAGTTCAAGTAAAGTTGGATTAATTATAATTCCAATATATATATGGACTAAATAAATAAGTCTTAATCCATTGGGCTAGCCCATTTAATTGGGCTAAAGTGATGAGCTCACTTCATTAAGCCCAAGATGACATCTTCCTAGAGGCCCAGTTAGGTGCCACGCGTCAAATGACGTGGCACGCCAAGTCAGACGGAAGAGACAATGGGATCATGCCACGTGTCAAGATGACAAGGCATGCTAAGTCACTTTAAAGGCCAATGAAATCGCGCCACGTGTGCAAGTGACATGTTCTGGCCAATCAAACACGGCCTTGTCACACTTCAATTTGATTGGTCGGAAAGAGTTTGTTCTTATCATTCCCTCCCACAACTATAAATAGGGGTCTTCATAACTTAGAAAAGACACCAGAAGATATAACAAGAAGCAAGAGGGAGCTCGGGGATCAAACGCTGCGGATTTTTCTAAAAGCTACAAGCATTCAAGTGTTCTAAGGATTAAAAGATCAAGATGAAGATTCAAGAACAAGCTGCAAGCCCTTGGATTAAAAGTACGTCAAGATCAAGATCAAGCTTCAAGTATTTGGATTAAAATAAAATAAGATTAAGCTCGTAGGCTCTTTTATTTATTGTTGAAAAGTAGAATGAGGGGATCCATAGAGATTGTAACACTTAAATATTTGAAACAAAATACTACAAATGTTGCGATATTTTTCGGTCATGATTTTATTTTCTCGACGTACTTTATTGTCTACAAATTTCTAGCACGCCTAGTGTGACAATCTCTACCTCTCATATCAACTTTTCAATCACCAAAGTTTAAGAACATCAAAATGGTTTCAAAGAAAATCAACCCCGGCTCAACTTCCACTAAGGCTGCTAACTCCAGGTTCTATGCTGATGTGGAAAGCATCCTTGATGTTACCTTTGGAAGCTTTGGACCAGTTACAAGGAGAAAAGCAAGCTCGTTAGGACAACAAACACCCCAAGTATCGTCCGCACAACCTTTGTTTTCGGATCTTCATCCTCAAACGGAGCAAGATCTTCCACAAACATACCCGAATGATGAAGCGATGTTGCTGAAAAGATCAAGAAAACTCTTGCTGTGCTTGACCTCTCCGGATCCGAGAACTCTGCTGTGAAGGAATATGATGATGCTTCAAGTGATGGATCCTCCCCACTTACACCGCGTAGCGTGAGCCATTCGAGAATCAATCTGTTTGACAATCCATGCTACTCCACATCATCTACAAGAATCATGCAAGCCATGGTGAAAAACACTTCATCTGTAGAGGAGCAGTTGGAAAACTTGACGGAAGCAATCGCTGGCCTGACCAAGTGCATGCAAAATCAAGATGCTAGAACTGACAAGCTAACAGATAAGGTGAAAATCTTGGTGGAAGAAGAATCCACCCATGCACCTTGCAAGCTTTCAGAGGTTCCAGAGAGTAAATCTCCCCCAAGATAAGTGGCATCTGATAAGGCGATCCCTGTCTCATCTGAAGGGATGATTCCAATCGATCAACTGAAGGAGTTCATTGAAGGAACTATTAAAAGCAAGTACGAAGTTTCTACCAAGTCTTCCCTTACATACTCGAAGCCGTACACTGCAAGGATCGATATGTTGAAGATGTCTACTGGCTATCAACCTCCAAAGTTTCAACAGTTTGATGGTAAAGGCAATCCAAAGAAACATGTGGCGCACTTCGTTGAGACATGCAACAATGCTGGGACTTATGGAGATTACCTCGTCAAACAGTTTGTCTGCTCGCTAAACGGAAATGCTTTTGATTGGTCTACAGACCTTAAGGGGGGATCTATTGATAGCTGGGATCAACTAGAGCAAGAGTTCCTCAATTGCTTTTATAGAACAAGGCACACTATGAGCATGGTGGAACTCAAAAATACTCGTCAACAGAAGGGTGAACCAATTATCGACTTTATCAATCGTTGGAGGAATGCAAGCCTCAATTGAAATGACATGCTTAGTGAAGCTTCTGGCATAGAGATGTGCATCCAAAGCATGCATTGGGTATTGCGCTACATCTTGCAAGGTATCAAGCCTAGCACATTTGAAGAACTTGCAACTTGTGCCCATGACATGGAATTGAGCATGGCCTCCGATGGAAATAAAAGGCTGCCCATCTATGAACCTCGCAAAGGGAACGACAAGCAAGAAGTAAGAAAATGGTGCAAGTTTGTACCAAGATCTGAAAATAAAGAAGCTATGAATGTCAACACATCACCTGTGAAGTTCACGATGAAGGTGAGCAAGAAGCAGAGTATAAAATCCACTTCATTTCAAGATAAGCCAAGTGGAAAGTTGACTAAAATAAATGCAAGAGAAAGAGTACCCATTTATGGATTCTGATGTGCCAGCTATTTTTGAAGAACTCCTCGAGTTAAATCTCATTGAGTTTTCGGAGATGAAGCGACCAAATGAAGCTCGGAAAACAAATGACCCAAATCACTGCAAATACCATCGACTTGTGAGCCACCCTCTGGAGAAGTGCTTTGTCTTCAAGGACAAAGTTATGGACTTGGCTCGCGAAAAGAAGATTGTGCTTGAAGATGAGAAAGCAAGCACAAACCAAGTCTCTATCACCTTTGGCTTATTCAGTCCGGATGAATTATGTGGTTTTAAAGAAAGTAAAGATGAAGAATTACTGGAGAACGACAAAGCTGAAGTCAATAAACCTGATGATGATGAAGGTTGGATGTTGGTGACTCATCGTAGGAACCACAGAAGGAGCCCACAAAAAGAATCAGTAGAACAACGAACAAGGAAAATGGTTGTAAAAGACCAAGGAGATGGAATCCAGTAAAGCACTTAAAGAAAGAAAAAGTAGAGGTGAACCACCCTTAAAAGCCAAGACATCCAGTGACCTTGGAGGAGTGTTTACCAAGTTGGTTCCGCACGAAGATTTCCCATGTGGGTATTGATGCCTCTTGATGCCATACTGACGAAGGGAAAGAAAAGAGTGATGACCCACCGTTGGAACCATCTTCGGAAAATCTTATTGAGTCCACTCTTCAAGAAGTCAATGCTTGTGATGAAAAAGTCACGTTCACAAATGACGATCTTCTTCTAGGTGACACTCATCATAACCGCCCATTGTACCTAGTTGGCTATATGCATGATGAAAGGGTAAATCAAATTTTGGTTGATGAAGGATCCTCAGTGAACATTTTGTCAATTTGCACTGTGAAAGTACCTGGCATTCCCATGAACGAACTCTCAGAAAGTCGTGTGATGATCCAAGGATTCAACCAAGGGGGGAAAGATCCATAGGTGCGATCAGGCTGGGAATCACCATTGAAGATATGCAATCAAGTGCATGGCTGCATGTGATCGATGAGGAGACTTCATACAACATCTTACTTGGAAGGCCTTGGATACATGAGAATAAAGTAGTTACATCTACCTACCATCAATGTTTAAAATACTACGAGGGTGAAGTCGAGAAGAAGATAGTTGCTGATGATGAGCCATTCATCGAGGCAGAGTCACACTTCGCCAATGCAAAGTTGTACTTGAAGAACTGCATTTTGAAGGAGATAAAAATTGATGATGGCATGAAAAGAGAGTATGGAGAGCCCACAGCTAAAAGAGCCGAGGTGACTATTGGTAGAGCCAAATTTGTTACTGAGGAGGTACAACCCAACACGAATAAATCTCATAGAGGGGATATTGCGTCTTATGGCAAGAAAGTACGTCTTGCGCTCCAATATGTCCCTAAAAGGAAGAAAGATGAAGGCAAATCATCTAATCTCCACGCCAACATGCTAAAATAGTTAACTCTTCCGGTAAAACGGATTGAGGCAGTAAAGTTGTCCTCAAAGCCGCTTGCATGGTTTGTAGCCCAAAATTGTTTGCAGAATATGGCACTCCCTACAAAGCAAACAGATGAAGATTTTGATCCTAACGCTTACAAGCTATTTTCAAAAGATGGATACAATCCCAATGAGCCATCAAAGTTAGGGAAGCTCTCATCAGAAGTTGCGACGAGGCAACCACATGAAGGTTTGGTATATAAGCAATCGTCACCAGTGCGCATCTCCATAAAAAGGTAGAGCACTAATTATATCACTATAGAAGATGAATATGCCGCTTCTAACAAGCCTTCTATTTTTTATCAACTTGGAAAATCAACTGTAAGGATTTCCGTGTTAGAGAGATTGGGTCCATTAAAGAAGGGGAACAAGTTCTAGGGAAATTTTCAAAGCATAAGAACACCCGCTTCACCCAAAATCCAGAAGATCTCTAAGGATTTACAAAGTTTGGTTCCTTCTATAATGAGGCGACAAACAAAACTTGTGGTTTCATGCAAAGAAGTACTGAAGGTAAAGCCATGTACTGCGGTATACACTAAGGAACATGACGAAGATGAAGAACTGTGGGTTCTTCGTATCATGATACTGTACAAGGTGAGAATGGTGTTCCATCTTCAATGGAGGATAATGCAGAATTGGAGGATGTTTCACCGTGTTATCACATATCCTTCAATGATGGGGACTCTCAAGAAGATGACGATGCAGAAGATGCTCCACCTGAACTTGAAGAAGGAGTGAAGACTACAGTTGATGCCTTAAAAGAAGTTAACCTTGGCATTGATGAAGAACCAAGACCCGCCTACCTAAGTGCTTTACTAGAAGTTGATGAAGAAAGCACTTATATTGAGTTACTCAAGGAGTTCAAAGATTTCCTTTCTTGGAGCTACAAGGAAATTCCTAGGTTGGACCCTAAAGTAGCGGTCCATCACCTTGCGGTCAAGAATGGCGCTCGTCTTGTTAAGCAAGCTCAAAGTCGCTTTAGGCCAGACTTGGTTCCTCTGATTGAAACCGAAGTTAACAAACTCATTGAAGCTGGATTTATTCGGGAAGTTAAATACCAAACGTGGGTTTCAAGTATTGTCCATGTAAGGAAGAAAATTGGCCAGATTTGAGTGTGTGTCGAATTGAGGGATCTCAACAATACGTGTCCCAAAGATGAATTCCCGCTTCCTATTCCAAAGTTGATGATCAATGCTACTACTGGGTATGAGGCAATGTAGCTTATGGATAGTTCGTCAGGCTATAATCAAATTCGCATGGCACCAAAAGATGAAGAGCTTACTGCATTCCGTACCCCCAAGGGTAGTTATTGCTACAAGGTAATGCCTTTTGACTTGAAGAACACTGGTTCTACTTACCAAAGGGCTATGCAGAATATTTTTGATGATTTTCTACACAAGAATGTTGAATGTTATGTTGACGACTTAGTGGTAAAATCAAGAGAGAAGATCGACCACTTAAAAGACTTGAGAATGGTGTTTGAGTTGCTCCGGAGGTACCAACTTATGATGAATCCATTGAAATGGGCCTTTGGAGTTACTTCCGGAAAGTTCCTTGGTTTCATTGTCCGACATTGAGGGATTGAAATTGATCAAGCCAAAGTAGATGCAATCTTGAAAATGTCTGAGCCTCGGGATATTCACGAATTGAAAAGTCTGTAAGGAAAGTTAGCGTACCTTAGGAGATTCATCTCAAACCTAGCTGGGAGGTGCCAACCATTCAGTCGCTTTATGAATAAAGGTGTCCCTTTCAAATGGGACCACGCGTGTAGCAATGACTTTGAGAGCATTAAATACTACTTGATGAAGCCTCTAGTTTTGGCAGCCCCTATACTTGGAAAGCCGCTAACACTATACATTTCAGCACAAGAAAGGTCTGTTGGAGCATTGTTGGCCCAAGAAAATAGCGAAGGGAAACTCCCTTTACTACTTGAGCAGGATGATGACACCAAATGAGCTGAATTATTTGCCAATTGAAAAGTTATATTTGCACTAATCTTCTCAATACAAAAGTTGAAGCACTACTTTCAAGCTCATGTCATTTGTTTGGTTTATAGAGCAAATCCCATCAAGTTCGTGATGTCAAAACCTGTCCTTAGTGATCGACTAGCAAGGTGGTACCTCCAGTTTCAACAATTTGAAATCGTGTACATCCCTCAAAAGGCTATAAAAGGATAAGCGTTAGCGGACTTCTTGGCAGATCACCCTATACATGATTATTGGGATCTGACCGACGAACTACCTGATGCGGACGCAATGGTCATTAAAGTTCAGCCTACATGGAAGATGTACTTCGATGGCACTGCACATCACGGAGGAGTTGGTGCTGGTTTAGTATTTGTCACTTCTCAAGGTGAAGTTCTGCCCTACTCTTTTACGTTGACACAACTTTGCTCCAACAGCGTATCAAGCACTAATACTTGGGCTAGAAATGGTTGTCGAAATGAAGCAGTTGCATTTGCAAGTCTTTGGTGGCTCTCAGTTAGTGGTCAATCAGCTTCTAGGTAGTTAGGAGGTCAAGAAGCCTGAACTATGCCCATATCATGATTACGTTAAAAATTTAATGGGATGGCTCGATGATGTGACCATTTAGCACGTGCCAAGGAAAGAAAATAAGAAGGATGATACTTTAGCTGCCCTAGCTTCATCATTAACCCTGCCTGATCAAGCGCAAGTTACTGTTTGCCAAAAATGGGTGGTACCACCACCAAATGAGGCTGAAAGTGAAGAAAATGAACTCAAGTATCTTGTCGCTGTTTCTGAAGTTGAGAAAGAAGAATGGCGACAACTCATTATCGACTACTTGTGTTATGGGATACTTCCAGAAAATCCGAGGAGAATGACTGAAATCCATCATCATGCGCCTTGCTTCCTTTACTACAAATATACTCTATACAGAAGTTCATTCAGTACTCTTGCGATGCTTAGGGGAAGAAGAAGCATTCAAGCTTTGCATGAGGCACATTCTGGGGTATGTGGGTAACACTAGTCTGGACCAAAGATCCACTTCCATATGAAAAGGATGGGATATTATTGACCAATGATGGTAAAAGATTGCTTGGACTATACTCGAAGATGTAAGGCTTGTCAATTCCATGCGAATTTTATTCATCAACCTCCTGAAATGTTGCACCCAACTGTTGCATCCTGGCCGTTTGACGCTTGGGGATTGGATGTTGTTGGACCACTAACAAAGTCCTCTGGTGGGCACCTATACATCTTGGCTGCAACTGACTACTTCTCAAAATGAGCTAAAGCTGTTGCTCTTAAGGAGGTAAAGAAGGAAAATGTTGCAAGTTTCACGAGTAAACATAATCTATCACTTTGGCATTCCTCGTTACATAATAACGGATAACGGAAAGCCATTCGATAATAGGTTGATGAACAATATTTGTGATCTCTTTGGCTTCAAGCAACGTAACTCCTCGATGTACAATGCTGCCACCAATGGTCTAGCTGAGGCATTCAACAAAACTCTATGCAACTTGTTAAAGAAAGTCGTCTCCAAATCCAAATGAGATTGGAATGACCGTATGGAAGAAGCTCTATGGGCATATAGGACGACTCACCACACGCCAACACAAGTGACTCTTTATTCACTTGTTTATGGAGTCGAAGCCGTCTTGCCACTTGAGCGTCAAATACCTTTATTATGACTGGCTATTCAAGAAGGGATCACTGATGAAGAAAATGCTCGACTTCGATTAGCAGAATTTGAGGCTCTTGATGAGAAGAGGTTGGAATCTGAATAGAGTCTTGAATGTTATCAAGCTCGATTGTCGTGCGCCTTCAATAAAAGAGTTCTCCCGAGATCCTTTCAAGTAGGAAATCAAGTCCTTTCCATACAAAGACCCATTATTACTTCCCATAAACCTGTGGGGAAGTTTACTTCAAAATGGGATGGGCCATATGTCGTACAAGAAGCTTACTCAAGTGGGTCTTACAAGTTGTTTGATGTAGATGGCATGAGAATCGACTCTATCAATGGAAAGTTTTTGAAGAAGTATTATCCATGAAGTTATAACGCTCCTTGACGCATGAGCCTAAACTGCATGTTCGAACACTCCTTGACGCATGAGCCTAAACTGCATGTTCGAACGCTCCTTGATGCATGAGCCTAGACTGCATGTTCCTACACTCCTGGCCCGCATGAGTCTAAACTGTGTACGGTCCACCCCCAAAAAAAAGAGTCCGCTAGGTTGAAAATCTCGAAAGAGGCGACATAGGCAAAAGTTAGGACATATATATATATATATATATATATATAAAAGAGACAGATAGGTTGAAAACCTCGAAAGAGGCATCCTAGGAAAAAGTTAGGACATAAAAGAAAATTTATAAAAAAAAAAATCACCAATTCTGAACTACGGTATGACTTGATCCTCTTTATCGGAGGTACGTAGGCAGCTTAGAGTTTCATTATGAGTTCAGTCGCATGAGTTCAAAAGATACATAGTGCCCCCATAATTTTTCGAATGAAGTACGGTGGAATCTAAGCCATTCAATCAGCATGGGGGCAAGCTGCTATGGTAAATTGGTGTCTTCACGGAAATGATGACAATATTTGAATCAAATTTTGGGGATTCACTATATCTTCATGTTCGCATAACCTTCAAGTTTGTTGAACTTCATATTCGCTCACTGCCCAAGGGGGGGGGGGGAGAGAAGAGAGGTGTCAAAAGGGAACACAAATATAAGAAGAAAGATTCCTTGGCACAATGTTTTGAATTCAGTGAGACTTGAACCCAAGATGTTAGGTGAGAATGGAGATCTTGAATTTTTATTGATAGCAAGAAAAACGTCTTGTGATTTCGAGGCTTCCATACCAAAACTCACCTGCATAAAGACATTGAATTAGTTCTCAGTGAAAGAGGTCTCGAGTCAAGGAAGAAAAACCAAGCTCGCGCTCTTCCCCCTTTCGCGATTGGAGCAATCAGCCTATTCTAGTTTCATCGGAGGATCATGAAGTTGCTTTGCTTCACACCTGGCCTTTGATCTTTCGCTAGGAGCGAGGTTGCCCTCGTTATATCTAACAATCCGCGGGTGCGAATCGGTAGGTGTTTATGGAATTATTATAGCAGGTTGGTCTAGTAATTAGGGGGCGGCCGTTCGGTCGCACCAAAAGAATAGAAGACCTTGCCCCTCATTCTTTATTCTTTTTAGTTCTGGGTGCTGCTTTCCTATTTCCCCGAAACCAGAGCAAACCTAAACTCCCTATACAGGGATTCTNCCCTTTTTTTCATTTATCAATAGGGCCCTGCTCTGATTGGTCACTTTTCTGGGCCGGGATCGATAAGTGGAAGTCATAAAAAGGAAATCTTTCTCTTCGCACCTCAGATCAAGAGGAAGGGTTGCTTGTCAAGCTGGCCTATATATAATAATAAGAAATTTCTTTCTATTTTATATTATTATATAATTATAAGAAAAATGGAAAGATTCGCTTTCTTTTAACCGGCTCCTTCTTCTTTGTCAACGCTACTAAGGACCTATAGGTTTGCCTACTTTACTTATTAAAGATAATGAGAATGGGTTATTCAAACAAAAAGGAAAAGACATTCTTACCTGAGAATATTTACAAGGAGGAAGGTGGAATCTTCTAGTTTTTCCTATTTGACCCGAAACCGATTGATCTAGCCATGAGCAGGTTGAAGAGAGCTCTAACAGGCCTTGGAGGACCGAACCCACATATGTGGCAAAATACGGGGATGACTTGTGGCTTGGGGTGAAAGGCCAACCAAGATCGGATATAACTAGTTTTCCGCGAAATCTATTTCAGTAGAGCGTATGATGTTGATGGCCCGAGGTAGAGCACTCAATGGGCTAGGGTGGCCTCATTTCTCCTTACCAGCCCCAGAGAAACTCCGAATACAGGCCTAGATCGTTTGTACAGACAGACTTTTTGGGTGCTAGCCCTTGGGCTTGCCTTACGCTTTCATTCAAGCTAACTAGACAGGTAGGCAATCCCATCCCCAACGCAGATTCAAGTAAGCCAAGCAGGCCTATTCTCTATTACACGCATCGGGGCCATTTCCCTAGAGGAGGTTTTTTTCCGTTAGGTTAGCGCTTGCAGTTTTTGTGAAGTCGCGCCAATTCGAAACTGTCCGTATATCAAAATCTGATGTTAACTTCGAAATATTAGCTGAAACTATCCTTAAGGTATTAAATCCTACATTTTGGAGATGTTTTATATTTTGAAGTCTTATTTTTATAAAATCAAACAGTTCGTGATTTTGACATTCCTACATCGAAGATATAAAAGTTTTGGTGAAGTCGTGCAAATCTGAAATTTTCAACGTGGTGGAATCTAAAGTTGGTTTCAAAATATTACCTGTGACGATTCTGAAATTGTTTGATTCTGAATCTTATGTTTCCACAAAATTAAGTGGTTCATGATTTTGACATTTCCACACCAAGATATAATTTTTTTGGTAAAGCTGCGCAAATCTGAAACTATCAACATGTCAGAATCTAAAGTTAGGTTCAAAATAATATCTGCGACGATTCTCAAAATGTTTGATTCCGAATTTTGGATATGTATTAAATTTTTAATTCTATCTTTCATGAAATCAAACGGTTCACAATTTTGATGTTTCCACACCAAGATATAAAGTTTTTGGTGAAGCTGCGCAAATCTGAAACTATCAACGTGTTGGAACCTAAAGTTAGTTTCAATTAAATATCTGGGATGATTCTCAAAATTTTTGATTCTGAATTTTGGATATGTCTTAGATTTTGAAATCTAGATTTCATGAAATCAAACGGTTCACAATTTCGATATTACTATGCCAAGATATGAAATTTTTGGTTAGACTGCACAAGTCTAAAATTTTCAACGTGGTGGAATCTAAAGTTGGTTTCAAAATATTACCTGCGACGATTCTGAAGGTGTTTGATTCCGAATTTTTTATATGTATTAGATTTTAAAGTTTAGTTTCTAAAAAAATCAAATGGATCATATTTTTAACGTTCTCACTTTGAGATATATATCTCCCACCACAAAAGTTGCAGATGATGAATAATATTATCCTCAAAGAAAAATGAGGATGTATCTCCTAATACAGAGAACTTCGAGACATGAATGCGAACGACATTTAAAGAAAAACCAAGTTCCATCATGGGGACATCAATACATCATGATAATCAAAGAACTGTTGATATTGAACCGCAAATGAAGAAGGTACATTGATGAAAACTCGTGATATAAATTAAAACGGATAGAGTTTTCATTCCTAAGAATAGCCGCTAATTAATCAAATACGAAAAAAGAAAAAAGAAAAAAAAGGCGAATAAAATACTCTGTACTAACTAATATAAACACAAATTGTAATTGACCAAGTCTTTAAGGGTTTCCTCTAGGTGTTGTTTCTTCATCTCCACGTCGGCCAAGTCATCAGCGGTTGCCAAGGAAAAATCAGAACATCTACGGTACTCCTCTTCAGTAGATGAGACTCTAGATTCAATCTCTTCAACCTCTTTCTTGGAAACACCTCGAAGAGCTCTTAACCGTTTCACCTTCTCCTTGGCCTCTCTGAGAGATCGACTGGTGGCAGACAATTTCTCGGCCTTCTCCCCTTTCTCAATCAAGACAAGATCAAGTTGTTCCTTGGCATTTAAAAATGACTGATTTTTATACATCCACAACCTTGTCAGAAAGAGTTGATAGTGCCTGGTCATATGAAGTGGCAAGCTTGAAGAAATATGTCAATAGGTATTTTAGAGGGGAAATATCCACACCCTTTCCGTCCATCTCCTCGAGAATCATTTCGATCTCGAATTGAAGAGAAGAAGCATAGTCTGCGGTAAGGTCCTTGAGTTTGCATGAATTTTAGCCCAGGAATTTAGAAGGAAGTCCTTGCAAAGAGTCAAGACAAACTTTCTTCCATCAAAGATAGACATGGTTGGTGCTGATCGTTGGTGAAAATTAGGCCTCGATTTTTCTCCAAGACTAGGAATGGAAGTCGCCTCTAGGTCTGACTTAGGTATTGGAAGTGATTTCCTCGAGTCTGGCTCTGCCACAGATTCGCTACTACCTTGGGGCTTGCTTTGGTGGGATGCCATTGAAATGTGAACACCATTTGCCTGCATAGAAATGGACATATGGTTAGTTAAATTACTTGGATATTATAAAATAATATGAAAGTTTTAATCGTTACCTCTTTGATAGCCGTCAAAGTCCTTGAAGCACTACCGATGATGTCAGTAATCTTGATTACACTCAAATTAGAATCTGTTTGTTTGTTTGAATTTGACTTCACCCGCTTGAAGTTTTGATCGCCATAACTACTATCACTCTCGTTTTGGGACAGACGTTTGTTGGAAGTAGGAACAATGGTACCTAATGGAGAGGAACCCTCATTGGCTTGATGAGCCTGAACAGGTCCCTTCTTTTGAACTTCTTTATATGGAGGTCCCTTGACGTCACATGGTACAACCACTTTAGCTTTTAAAGTAGGAGGCTTTCCCTCCCTGTTATGCTCTTGAGGCGTGATCTCTGAAGGCGTAGCAGTAACTGCCCCAGCGGTATTCACCAAAGATTGCAAGTGGTTTTCAAGGAAGTTTCCATGCACTCTTTCCCACCAAGACTTATAATTGGAAGAGACATACTTCTTCATCTTGGGAATAATAAGGGGAAATGTGGCCTTTGACCTACTTTTAGACAAAACACAAATTCGTAAAAGTTCCAATTGTCTAAAGAGCACTCACGAAAATCTTGATCCAAACAACCGAGGATGTATTGATAAAAACAAAATTGACGACTAAAGTGATAAGGGCTATACGGCTCCATGATGAAGGTCGATACATTTCTCAAAGGAAGGTAATTCGAGCGAATACTCATAAAATAACTTGACTCGGACTCTTCGTTTTTTCCATCATCACCATAATAATACGGTTGAAATTACTTGGCATTGTGGAAGTCCATATGACACTTTCTCCTCCATGAATACGTTTTCTCGCATCTTCATTTTCCAAAGTATCTCGTTGTTCCCACACCTGAGTATATGGCCATCAGAGAAGTAGCCGGCCTATTTGTTAGAGCAAAATGAGTCTTGAAAGAACAAGCCAACCAGCCATACACATAATGAATTGGGAAGTAAACTCTAGAAGGATCGAGTGGTGAGTCATTTGAAATTGTGTTTAATACCCTATAAATTCTAGCTAAGACCGGAACAACGAGGTTGATTCTTTTCTCACACGCTAGAAGGCCTGCAATCTTGAAAGTCTTAGGCCGAATAAAGTCGCTTTATTTTGTAGGGAGATAAAATACACATAACCAGCATGATAAAAAAGCAACCAAGTATAATTCGTCTTTCTTGTCACTTCCAACGCCAAGTTTAAAAAATAGTGCATCTTCAACTTCCGACCAATTGACCATTTTACCTATGGCTCCAGTAGGGTTGTGTGTTGATTTGGGATGAGCTGACTTCTTTTCTTTTCTCGCTGGAGGTTGTTCATACTTTAAAACCTTTTTGCTCCAAAATTCTATCCATCTTCTCACGGGGCCGTCATGTTTTTTAGTGTTTCCCTCTCGGAGTTGGTGATATGCATCAAACGATTGCTGACAGGCTTGTGGAAGGAACATTTTATCCTTGTCATAAGCACCTGTAATTTCTTGAGTATTTGGAATAACTTCCTCATAAGGAGACCCCATTAAAGGCAGACCCCAATAGTTCACAAGTCCAAAGTGATATGGATAACTCTCCAACTGAGGTAAACAATGTGTTTGTAATAGGACACAAAGCCTCACAAAAGGATTGCATGATACTTGTAGAATGATCAGAAGTAAATAATGAGGCATAGACAACATCATAAATATTGGTGGCTCTTAAAGCTCGATGGTTCCTACTAATAATATCTTCGGTCCACTCCCAATAGCCAGGAATATAATGAAATTCACCATCAAATTTAAGGAATCACTCCAGTATACTTCTCCTTTGAGGATTCGTCGTCCGAAGCATGGCATGGAACTTGCCACATTTTTAACTTTGTGATTATGGGAACGAAGAGTCCATGTCTTGAATTTAAATTTGGTGTTTTCAAAGGCCCAATCTACCAAAAAAAATGGATTTTGCAAGGATGTCCACGAAGCTTCATATAAGCCTGTCAGTGGTGTATCAACTAGAAACCTGGTCTCTGTTTTATTATCCATGTGCTCTGAAATTACAAGATACTTGGACGTGGAGGAAGAGGATGTTGAGTCTCTAAAGTAAATCATGTTCAAGATGCATAAAAAAATTGTTAGTTCTTAAGTCAAAAAGGAAGAGTAACAATCTCAATCTTGAAAAAGAGCATGGATACGTAAAATAATTTCGCCTCAGACGTAAAAAGAAAAGGATGTCTGTGTCAGACTTTTTCTAAAGGTTTTCATTGCGAACTTTTACAGGCATTCGAATTTTTAAAGGTTTTTGTTGCGAACTTCTAAAGGTGTTCTTCTTGAACTTTTAAAGGCATTCGGATTTTTAAAGGTTTTTGTTACGAACTTTTAAAAGTGCTCGTGGCGAGCGTTAGAGGGTCCTCATTACCGAGTTTTAAAAATTAATTACTACCACGAGATTTTAAGGGTCTTCATCACAAATTTTTAAAAGGTCTTCATCGCATGCTTTTAAAGGTCTTCACCGCGAACTTTAAAGGATTCTCACTGTGAACTTTAAAGGATTCTCACGACGAGCTTTTAAAGATCTTTGCGCGAACTTTTATGGGTCTGCTCCACAAATTTTAAAGATCTTCATCGTGGACTTTTAAAGGTCTTCGTCTCAAATTTTTAAAGTACTTTGTATTTTGACGAAGTTACTGCTAAAAATAAAAGGGAGACAACAAATAAAAAGAAAAGAACAAGCAAAAAAAACGCAGAAAAAAAATAAAAAGAATTACCTTCTCGTTATTGCTTTTCCGAGTGGATTGCAAAAAACGTGAATTGATGTTCAATAAAAGAAGAGCATGCGATTATTTATAGGTTTCTGAAGGCAACTACCAAAAATTCATTGTCGATGTGGGACAACCGCAATGACCGAACTCCTAAAGAGACTCAATTTGGTAAAGGCGGAGCAAAGTTTTCCAAACCTATTTGAAGTTGGACAAAAATCTATTATCCAAGTAATATCCATCAAAGCAGTTTGATTGTAATAGGATTCGTGAGGAATCCAAGAAAAACCAAAGAATCGTCATTATGAATTGAAGGCTTACCTTGGCTGTTTTCATTCAAACAAAAACAGAATCTTGAACAACTGACCATAGAAGGCTTACACAAAGATTTATTAGTGAATAAATCATGTGAAATTTCACTGAAAGGCTCACATCTTTTAAATTCTTATTATTCTCAAGTTGCATTATAGAACAAGTACACGTGGAGATCAACTGAGCAATTGTAAGAATTCAATCAATTGTCTTTTACATACTTCAAGTCTCGTCTTAAAAGCTTGACAACCTCGAGAAGTCTTGAAGTAAAGGGCATTTGTAGGTATGTAAATTTTATTGGAATTAAATATGTAAAAAAATTTGAACTATATTTTAAATTCAAGTTATATTAGTTCAAATAAAGTTGGATTAATTATAAGTCTACTATATATGGATTAAATAAATAAGTCTTAATCCAGTGTGCTAGCCCATTTAATTGGGCTAAGTTACAAGCCCACTTCATTAAGCCCAAGATGACATCTTCCTAGAGGCCCAGTTTGGTGCTACACGTCACATGACGTGGCACGCCAAGTCAAACGGAAGAGCTAATGAGTTCATGCCACGTCTCAAGATGAAAAGGCATTCCAAGTCACATTAAAGGCTAATGAAACCGTGTCACGTGTGCAAGTGACATGTTCTGGCCAATCAAATACGGCCTTGTCACAACTCAATTTGATTGGTCGGAAAGAGTTTGTTCTTATCATAACTCTTCCCTGCCACAACTATAAATAGGGGTCTTCATAACTCATAAAAGACACCAGAAGTTGTAACAAGAAGCAAGAGGGAGCTCGTGGATCAAACGCTGTGGATTTCTCTAAAAGCTACAAGTATTCAAATTTTCTAAGGATTAAAGATCAAGACAAAGATTCAAGAACAAGCTGCAAGC
The DNA here is from genome assembly GCA_005239505.1 of Nicotiana paniculata. Classification (NCBI taxonomy): domain Eukaryota; kingdom Viridiplantae; phylum Streptophyta; class Magnoliopsida; order Solanales; family Solanaceae; genus Nicotiana; species Nicotiana paniculata. The sequence continues at coordinate 52,675 of ML365902.1, forward strand.
CCTTGGATTAAAAGTACGTCAAGATCAAGATCAAGCTTCAAGCACTTGGATTAAAATAAAATAAAATTCAAGATTAAGCTCATAGGCTCTTTTATTTACTGTTGAAAAGTAGAATTACGCGATCCATAGAGATTGTAACACTCAAATATTTGAAACAAAATACTATGATTATTGCATTATTTTTCGGTCTTGATTTTATTCTCTCGACGAAATTTATTGTCTGCAATGCTCATTACAAATTTTATTTTAGTTATATAACCTTTTTCATAGAAAATTAATAAAAATAACACAAGATACCAATAAATAAAATACATGAGAGTTTGTAAGGTCATTTCTTCTGTTCATGTCATCCTCATCACGTTTAAATTTTTACACAAATATTTTTATTGCAAAAATTTACAACCTAACTATTTCTTTTTTATTTTTCGTTCAATAACAAGGCTTGACTTAGCTCTTTTTTCCTTCTCTGAGGCTTGACTTGCCTTGCAAGTAGCATTTTGGCGTAACAATTGGTTGGCGTACCCGCTTTTTGAACCTGCTATTAGAGTTTGGCCGACTTTTCAAATGCTTTGATGTAGCCACTGGTTCGACTAAATTGATATCCCCCCCCCCCCAACTAAAATATGAAACACAACTCCAGCAATTGATATTGGAGTCGAAGCAAGAACGATTTTTGATTTTTTAGCCTCTGCTAATGCAAAATTCAAGAATGATTCCTGGAGTTCAAACCAAGGTATGTGAACAATGTGAAAGGATTCAAACTTCAATAATTGTTACTGGGTTTGAGCCTATAAAAATTGAACCCTAGTAATTGTTACTAGTTTGAATCTATAAAGGTTTGAACAAACTCCAGTGTCGTTACTGGGTAACTATAAATGTTTGACTCCAGTAATTGTTGCCATGATTTGAGCGTAAAAAGAATGTTTTTCCAATGGTACCTCTTTTGAAATCAAAGATAATATCCTAGAGTTTTAACGTATCCATGATTGTGTAACGACTCTAGCATTCGTTTTGTGTATTTGAACCCCGATTTTTTATTTGATGATTTTGTATGCTTATTTGTTGTTTTATGAATTGCGTGGGCGGTTAGTTTGGTTCCGGGAAGGTTTTAGAGTGAATTGGACGATTTAGTTTCATTTTTGGAAGCTTAACTTGCAATAATGGACCAAATTTTGAATTTTGTGTAAATGGCCTTGAATTTGTGTTCTAACGGTCCAATAGGTTCGAATGGTAATTTTGGACTTAGACGTATGTCCAGATTTGGATTTGGAGATTTCTAGGATGATTTAGTTCTATTTACCGAAAGTTAGCAATTTGAAGGTTTAGAAAGTTCATAAGTTTGACCATGAATTGGATGTGAGTCTATCAGGTTAGGATTGTTGTTCCGGGACTTGAAATAGGTTCGATTTGTCATTTAGAAATTGTGTACAAAGTTTGGTTTCAATCTGAGCTGTTTTGTGAACTGAACGCTTGGTTGTGGATACTTAAAGTTATTGAACTTGAAGATTTACATGATGTGTTTTGGTATTTGATTCTTGGTTATGGATGTTATTTTAATGTTTTGAATTTACAAGTGACTTCTTATGAGGTTTATATACTTGTGTGGATATTTGGTGTGGGATCCAAGGGCTCTGACGAGTTTCTGATGAGCTTTAGGATTGGATTTGGGAAGCTAATATTTTCTGGTGCTGACCTCGAATTTGTGATGGTTTGATCGCTATTGTGAAGAACTTCAATTGTATATTGTTGGTCACTTTTGCGAGGGTTGGCTGAGAAGGCTAGCTTCGCATTTGCGAAACTGGTGTCGCAATTACGACATCTGCATTTGCCAAGGGAGAATCACGCTTGCAACACTTGGTTGCATTTGCGACTCTCCTGGTCGTATTTGCGAGTAATGATGCTAGGGGAACCTGTTTCCTTTTGCAATCCATATCTCGCATTTGCGAGGCTCGTATTTGCGAACCCCTTATCGCAAATGTGACATCCTCATCTAGTTATTAGGAAAGAATTTCAGGACTTGGACCTGATATCTTATATTTTGAATCCTAGACTTGGAGAGCGACGATATTAGAAAAGAATTTTTATACAAGGATTTGGGGTAAGTCATATCTATACAAATTCTGTTATTATTAATATATCAAGAATCTGCGTGGATTGTTAACACCCAAAACATAGAATTTTGGGAAAACATTTAGGGAGTTCGTCTACAAAACTAGAAAATACAAATTGGGGATTTAGGAGTCGACTTGGACGCAATTTTGAAATCTAATCTGATATTTGGATTCGTAGGGTTTTGGTGGAACCCGTTGGGGAATGACGTCATTGTGATATTAATATAGTTTTGATTGGTTGTTAATATCTATTTGTTCAACTACGTTCTTGTTGTAGTTAATTGAATGGCCATCAATTAGCTGTTCTTATTTATTATGTATCTACTTGAGAGAGAGTGAATATTTAGGTAGTTGTTTGAAAAACACCACTCCCGGAGTATATGAGAGATCCATAACCGAGGGTTTAGAGGTTGGATTAGAGATAGCGATACCTCGGGTGCAATCTAAAGTGAACTGTAATGCAGTCTAGCTAGCGTAACTTGAGAGAGTGTGTCTAGTAAATTATCATAATTACTTGAGAGACATTTATGGTAGCTGGAGTGTTCATGATTGATAGAGACAACTAATCAAACTATAGGAAGTATCCAAGAAAGAAGTTCACCGACGGGGGAAACCATAACCTTTGACCTTTATTCTAATTGTTTACACCGCATTGTTAGTTAATCTTTAGTTTATTAATTTTGTTCAGTAGAAGTAGTAAAGCATTACCAAGTGATATTCAAAATTCTTGAGAAAGTTGATTAAGTAAAAGTTTCGTATTCTGACAGCTTGCTTGATACGTTAATTCCCTGTGGGATTGACTCTGGGCTTAATACCTCGGATTATATTTGAAACGCCCGCTAAGTCTTTTATTAGACATAGTTGAGCGTGATCAAATTTTGGCGTCGTTGCCGAGGAATTAACGGTGTTATCAATTAGAGTTGGAAGAAATACAATATTCTTAAGTATAGTCAATTTTCTTCAATTTTCATCTATACATTGAAATTTTAACGTTTGCTAACTTGGTTGTACAGGTGCATGCCTAGAAACTCATCGAGAACTNCTTGAACCCGACATGGAAGATCCAAACAACAGGAACAACAATAGGGATGATGTGGTAGACCCAGTTGTGCAGATAGGAGCAGAGGATCCTTTATATGACTAGGCACAACCCACGACAGAGAATTTGGCCACTGCGATACTAGTCCCTCAAATACAGGCTGAGTCCCTCGAACACAGAGGCAGCCAAATGTCACTCAGGAAGCAATAAAACTGTTGTTGTTTCCATTCTCAGTGACTGGAGCAGCCCAGACTTGGCTGATCTCACTCCCCATCAATTCCATTACCACATGGGAGGAGTTAGTTAAGCAGTTCGTGAACAAATTTCATCCACCCAACAAGATAGATCAACAAATTGATGAAATCTTGAGCTTCAGGCAGAAACATATTGAAACATTGCAGGAGACATGAGAACGATTTAAGGGAATGTTGGTTATCTGTCCACACCATGGTATTCCTGAGCAGATGTTAAGGCAATATTTTTATATGGGTCCGGCTGATACTGTAAAGGCAAATGTTGATGCTTCAACTGGTGGAGCATTATTGAGAAAAACATGGAGAGAAAGTTAGATCCTGCTTGATAAAATGGCGCAGAATTCAGGATGGACAAACAGGAATGCACCCATTACTCCTGTAGTTCACTCAGTGTCATTCGATCCATCCAATACTATTGCGGAGAACGTAGCCACCTTGATAACACAGATGAGCATACTAACTAAGAAGGTGGAGGAATCAGGGAAAAAGCAGCAGGTGCACATCGTGGATACAACCAATGGGGGCTTATGCACATCCTGCATTAGTCAACCATTTGGTAATCAGTGGAATGCAGAATGTGATCACCTTCCTTATCCAGAAAACATGAATTACGTGTCAAATTATGGAGGCCAGAGACAAGGGGGACAGAATTGGAATCAGCAAGTTCAACCATATAGACCACCTCATCAGCAGAAGAACAATGGGAACATGGGTGCCATGAGACCTCATGGTAATGTGGCACCTTAACAAAGGCCACAAGGGTATAACAATCAGAATCAGCAACAGGCATACCACCCTCCTCAGCAACAGCATGGGGGGAGGCAAGAAGATGGGTTTTCCAGGCTCGAAGCAATGATGCAACAGGTGATTGGGACAACTGATAAAATCAGTGAGAGAGTAGATGCCCATGACTCAGCCATTAAAAATATCGAGGTGCAGTTGGGGCAGATTTCAAATGTAGTTAACAATCGCACTCACGGAACTTTACCTGCTGATACTCAGGTGAATCCAAGGGACCAGGGCCCAAAGCAGCTAATGGCAGTGAGTCTCCGCAATGGCAGAGACCTGGACCTGGAACAAGAGATGAGGCATGAAAGTAGACAGACAGATACAATGGTGCAGGTGCCTATTGAAATTGATGACTCGACTCCTGTGACAAGGCCACAGTGCAGCCAACTGAAGGAGAATCCAATAAGCAAAGTGAATCTAGAAAGAACTAGAGGAAATCACAGAGTTCCCAGTTGAGGTGGTGGTGGAAAAAGAAAAAGAACAGACAATAGGAAAGAAGAGATCACCAGCTCCATTCCCTCAAAGGCTGGAAAAATATCAGAAGGATGAGCAATATAAGAAATTCTTGGACATGCTAAAGCAAATACAGGTAAACATCCCATTGATTGATGCGTTGAAGGAAATGCCTGGCTATGCTAAAATGATGAAAGATTTGATGTCCAAAAAATTTGACTTCCAAGATCTGGCTACTGTCACCCTTACTCAGACTTGTAGTGCGGTGGTGACGCGTCCTATTGCTGAAAAGTTGTCTGACCCAGGGAGTTTTACAGTTCCCTGTACCATTGGCAATTTAGCTTCCGCCAAAGCTCTATGTGACTTGGGAGCCAGTATTAATCTGATGTTGCTGGCCATATATAAAAGACTGGGGATTGGTAGAGCCAGGCCTACCTCCATGCTGTTGCAACTTGCTGATAGGACGATGAAGAGACCGTCGGGTATTCTGGACGATGTGTTAGTTCAAGTGGGGAAATTTGTTTTCCATGCTGACTTTGTGATCCTAGACTGCCGGGTAGATGAGGAAATTCCCATAATCTTGGGAAGGCCATTTTTGGCCACAGGCAGAGCCCTCATCGATTGTGAGACTAGTGAGCTTAAGATGAGGTTCAATGATGAAGAAATCACGTTCAACGTGCAGAAGTCTATGAGGCAACCAAGTGAGTTCGCCAACTACTCTCTTATTGATGCCGTGAACGTGATCCTAGAAGAAGATGATGCGTCCCTAACTGTTGGGGATCCTTTGACTGCATGTTTGATGAACTTAGATGATATGAACGGTAAGGAGTTAGCAGAATGGGTATTATCATTGGAAGGAAAAGGGACATGGTATAGGACTCTCGAAATTGAACCATTACACTTGGAAAAGAGAGACAGCCCACCAGCCAAGCCCTCAGTTGAAGTACCACTAAAGTTAGAGCTGAAGCCTTTACCAGCGCACCTCAGGTATGCATTTCTTGGACCTAACTCCACATTACCTGTTATTATTTCATCTGGGTTGTTAGATGTGCAGGAACAACAGTTGTTACAGGTACTTTCAGAATGCAAGACTGCCATTGGTTGTACGATGGCAGATATCAAAGGGATCAGCCCAACCTATTGCATGCACAAGATTCTCCTGGAAGAGGGACACAAACCTTCTAGGGAACATCAAAGGCGGTTGAACCCAAATATGAAGGAAGTGGTGAAGAAAGAAGTTATAAAGTGGTTAGACGCGTGAATTATTTTCCCCATCTCTGACAGCAATTGGGTTAGCCCAGTACAGTGTGTACCAAAGAAAGGTGGTATGACGGTGGTAAGGAATGATAAAAACGAGCTGATATCCACTAGAACTGTCACGGGTTGGAGAATATGCATGGACTACATAAAGTTGAACCTTGCCACCCGGAAAGAACACTTCCCACTTCCCTTCATTGATCAGATGCTCGACCGGCTAGCTGGGAGGTCTCATTTTTGTTTCCTTGACAGGTATTCGGTGTACAACTAGATTTATATTGCCCCGGAGGATAGGTAAAAGACCTCCTTCATGTGCCCTTATGGGGTATTTGCCTTCAGGAGGATGCCATTTGGCCTCTGCAATGCACCTGCAACATTCCAACGGTGCATGATGGCAGTTTTCACCGACATGGTGGAGGATATTATGGAGGTCTTCATGGACGATTTCTTAGTGGTGGGAAATTCGTTTGATGAATGCCTAACAAATTTAAACCGTGTACTAAAGAGGTGCATCAAGACGAACCTAGTGCTGAATTGGGAGAAGTGCCACTTCATGGTACAAGAAGGAATCGTCTTGGGACACTTGGTTTCGAGTAAAGGTATTCAGGTGGACAGAGCCAAAGTAGAAGTGATTGAATAACTCCCTCCACCCATGTCAGTCAAAGCTATTCGTAGCTTCCTGGGACACGCCGGATTCTACCGGCGATTCATCAAGGATTTCTCAAAAATTGCCAACCCTCTCTGTAATTACTAGAAAAAGATAACCCATTTGTGTTTTCTGATGGTTGCAGGGTAGATTTTGAGGAGCTAAAGAAGCGGTTAGTCACTACACCGATTATAGTTGCCTCCAACTGGGAGCAACCGTTCGAACTCATGTGTGATGCTAGTGACTATGTTGTGGGAGCCGTGTTGGGCCAGCGAAGAGATAAGGTAATGCACCCAATTTACTACGCAAGTAGGATGTTGAGTGGAGCTCAGCTGAATTACATGGTAACAGAAAAAAGAAATGTTGGATGTAGTGTTTTCATTTGCAAGTTCAGGTCTTACCTGATCGGGTCGAAAGTGATCGTGTTCACTGATCACGCAGCCATTCGGTACTTGGTCGAGAAAAGAGAGTCTAAGTCGCGCCTAATTCGTTGGGTGATGCTTTTGAAAGAGTTTGACTTGGAGATTCGTGACCATAAAGGAACGGAGAACCAAGTCGTTGATCATTTATCACGCCTTGAAGTTTCTGAAAAGGCACATGAGTCTGAGGATATTCTGAAACCTTTCCAGATGAGAAGCTGCTGGCCACAAGTGTTGGAGAGGTGCCATGGTACGCAGATATTCCTAATTACCTGGCATGCGACATCGACCCTTATGAGCTCTCCTCTATGCAAAAGAAATATTTTATCGTGATAGCCGAAATTACTATTGGGATGAACCTAATTTTTTAAAATTTGCATTGATAACATGATCGGGAGGTGCGTCCCCGAGATTGAACAATTTGCTATTTTGCAGGCTTTTCACGCAGCTCCCTATGGAGGACATTTCGGAGGAGTCCGAACAACAGCTAAAGTGTTGGAGGTCGGGTTTTACTGGCCCACTGTGTTCAGAGATGCTCATCAATGGGTGAAGGGCTGTAATGAATGCCAAAGGACGGGGAACATATCCCGTCATCATGCGATGCCCATGAATCCAATACAAGAAGTAGAAGTGTTTGATGTTTGGGGGATAGATTTCATGGGCCCCTTTGTCAGCTCTTACGACAATAAGTACATACTTGTTGTTGTAGATTACATGTCCAAATGCGTAGAAGTTGCAGCGTTCCCCACCAATGATGCACGAGTGGTAGTGGGGTTCTTAAAGAAGAATATATTCACCCGTTTTGGGACCCCAAGGGCCATTATTAGTGACGGAGGCACTCATTTCTGAAATCGTGTCTTCGAAAAGTTGCTTGCTAAATATGATGTGCATCACAAGGTAGCAACCCCGTATCACCCCCAAACTAGCGGGCGGGTTGAGGTCTCCAATCGTGAAATAAAGAGTGTGCTGACCAAAACAGTTAACGCCATAAGAACTGATTGGGCGAAGAAACTTTACGATGCACTCTGGGCCTATAGAACCGCATTCAAAACACCAATCGGTATGTCTCCATACAAGTTGGTATTTGGTAAGGCCTGTCACCTGCCCGTGGAATTAGAACATCGAGCTTGGTGGGCATTGAAGCAGTTGAACCTGTATCTCGATACTGCTGGAGAAAATCGAGTCACAGAGTTACAAGAATTGGAAGAGTTCAGAGGACAAGCATTTGAAAGCACCAGGTTGTATAAGGAAAGAATGAAGAGATTACATGATAAAAACATTGTGGACCGGGATTTCAGACCAGGGGACAAGGTATTGCTTTATAATTCAAGATTAAGACTGTTCCCGGGTAAGCTCAAATCCCGATGGTCTGGCCCTTTTAAGGTGGTCAACATATTTCCTTCTGGTGCGGTGGAAATTAATGCTGAGGATGGGTGTAACGCCTTCAAGGTCAATGGACAACGATTAAAAAGGTATGTGGGAATGAATGAAGCCACTGAGATGGCTATTGTGCATCTGGTGGAACTTAAAAGGCTGAACGAACCTTAAATTGCGTCCATTACGCGTCGTGCCGCGACGTTAAATCAGGCGCTTTATAGGAGGCAACCTATTGACTTGTTGTAATTGTCGTGCCACGACATTAACTAAGGCGCTTGTTGGCAGGCAACCCAATGCGTAGTTAAATCTTAGTATGGCTAGAAGTATTTCGTGTAATTATAGGTACTAATAAGCTTGCAAGTGCATTCGGGTGAAAGGAGCAGTGTTTTAGCATGAAAGAAAGTGGGGACAAAGTCGGGGTCAAGCAGGCTTTAGGCCTCAGACACCCAGTAAAAGCCAGAAGGGACCAGGCGTTAAGCCCCAAATGTCGGGCTAACGCCAGGTGGTATCAGGCGTTAAGCCTCAAATGCCTGGCTAACGCCATGGGGGTCTGGGCGTTTTACCTCTAACGCCTGGCTAACGCCAGGGTGACCGGGTTTATACCTCAAACGCCCACCAAACGCCAGGTAAGTCCTCTCTTTTTATTTTTACAGCTCCCAACTCTCTTTCAAGCAAGCTTCTGCTCCCAAGAACACAACCAACACAGATTTTACTCCCATACCCACACCAACACACATAGATTAACACACAAATCTTCACTACAACAACACCCACAGCACACACAGATCTTCACAGATTATTTTCGTGGTGCACTTTCATCCGACGACCACACATCAATCTTCGAGCTATGATTCTATTTCTATCCTTTGCTACTTCGAATTGGGTGTTACAAATGAGAAAGGTGCGTACTTCATTCATGGTGATTCATGGGCTTATGCATTACATGGTAATATTGTATTGTGAACCCCAATCCCTGAAACCCTTTAGGAATGGGCTGAAATTGTGAAGCTAAGTGGTATTATGGAACCCCAAACAGATTTGGGTCCATGAGGCAGTCCCTCAAGTTCATAAGAGCACCCATGGAAATTGTGCTAGCCAAGTGCTCGATGTAATGCCTCAAAGGCAATACATGTCCAGTTAGGAGCATGAGTCACCGGGAAACAAACCACTAGTGTCATGCATCTTCGACTCAATGAAATTTTAAGTGTAGGGTGGCTCACGAGAAGCCAATGTGTAGCAGTTGTGTTTCAATTATTCATAAACTCGCTGAGGTGAAGTCTGAGTAACCTTGGCAAAGTGGGAAAGCGTATGTGTATAGTATATACTTTGAAACCCCATAACTACCGATCATTTGCGCAGGGAGAACGATGCTACCCAGAAAAGCCACCGGCAAAGGAAAGGTCATGTCCTCGGCCCCAGCTAAAGACAAAGCAAAACCCCCACCACCTCAGAAGAAATGAAAGGGGGGAAATACCACTTCAAGTATGACATGTGACGAGTCAGTGGCTACTGTGGCTGCCATGGGACAGCAACCCGTTGGCCAATAGGAATACGGCATCAACAATATACCTGCACATTCCAGGAAGTGGTATACACGCTGCAAGCCCAAACATGTTCACCCTGAAGGAGCCATTCCGGAAGGGAGTCTGAGAACAAAATTCCCGTCAATTTGGAGGAGCATTCATGAGTTGGGTTTAGGCTATGTGTTCAAGCACAATGGGAACATCAACCTTAACTTAGGATTTTTATGCAGGGTTTGACCCTAAAGACAAGGAATTGGTACCAATCTGTGGGCACTTGGTGGATTTTTCAGCCAAGGCTATATGTGATTTTCTAGGTGCCCCGAATGTTCCAGTGGAGCCTTTAGAGCAATTCATCCGCCACCCTAACTATATAGAGATGAGGCACACACTCTGTGGGGTCGATTCTAGGGCTTCTTGGATTCAGGACAGGGCCACAAATCGCCACAAAAGGTTCCCTAAGAAGAAGATGAAAGCTGAAACCCAGGTGTGGCTTAAATTGATTAATGCACGGATACTACCGTGCAACCATGACACCTTGATCAGCCGAGAAAGAATTTGTGTACTCTATTTCCTGATGACGGGGCAGAAAGTGAATGTCGTCCATCTAATGCGCTATCAAATGGGGTTGGTGCGTTCTAGCAATAAAATTGATCGAATACCATTCCCCAGTTTCCTGACTCAGTTCTTGCTCAATGAAAATGTAGCGGTAGAGCCTAACCTTGACCATACCATTGATCAACTCACCTGAGATACTGACATCACTGGCTTACGACCGAAAGAAGAGTCTACATTGACCAATGCCAAGTGCAATGCGCGGGATGATAGCTTCATGGCACATCTTAATGGGATGATGGATTTGCAATTGCGTATAGGGGGTCGCCCAGCGTGATGAGAGGGATGAGTTGGATCAGAGATACCCGCTCAATGCTCACGCTCAGTAGATGATTGGAGCAGGTGAGGGATACAGGCTCCCGGATGATGAGGATATCAACACACCTGAAAACCCTGATGTAGAGCCGATGAGCTCAGATGATGAGGATGATGGAGAAGATGAGTATGAGGAAGAATGGAGAGCGTCAGATGATGAAGACGCTGAGTGATCAGGGAGTTTCTTGCACCTTACTTTTATTTCTTGTTTTGTCTATATGTGATGCACTAAGGACATTGCATGATTTAAGTGTGGGGTGTTGTACATATGTGTTGTGTCATTTGTTGTACTTAATGTGTTTTCTTGTTAGTAGTTTTAGTTTTTCATGTTAGTAAATTATTTTTCTTTTAAGTTTTTGTAGAGTTTTCTGTCAGTCTTTTAATTTTAGGTAAATCAAAAAAAAATATTAGAAATATGTGGACTCTTCCCGACGATGGATCTCCTAGGCAGTTTTCTTGAGGGAAGTAAGTCTAAAGAAAATACCAAAAAGATTTTTGTCTTAGGTAGTGTAGTAATTCCCCCTTGGTTTCTTTTTTGGACCACGGTTCTTTTCCAAGGGTTTTTAATTGAACCGGGTGTAGGTAGTTTTTAATTTTTAGGAGTAGGAACCACATGGTTGAGAAATTAATCGCAGCAATATCTCAGAACTTTGTGATGCCTTGAGAATAGTAAGTACTCTGGTTGTGACGCTTAGGCTCAATTTTTCTGACTCTAGGATAAATACCTTAAATCGTGGATTCTTAAATTTGCTTAACTTCTTTGACTGGAGTGTCGTGATAGAACCAATCCTGAATGAGTTATGTGCCATGTCTGTGTGAGATTTTGTATGTATTTTATGCATTGCATTTGATGTCTAGAACTTGCCCTTTGTGTGTGCGAAGCGAAATAGTAGTATTGTTCAGTATAGGAAGTGTTCTTTGTTAAGCCAGATATATATAGTTCACCCACCTAATTTTTAAGTATCGTAGTTAACCCCGTTGAGCCTATAATCATGTTTCTTTGGTAACCACATTACAAGCCATACCCCTTTGTTTGGATCGATCATATATTTGAACCTTGTCACCTCTCATAAGCACTGAAAATGTGATGAAGTATGGAAAAGTTAAAGTGTGGGGTGGTAGGTTGGCTTTTGAGTGGAACAATTGAAATAAGGAGAAAGGTGCATTAAAATAAAATAAAATAAAAGAAACAAGAAAAAAAAATATGACAATAGTATGTTGTATGAAAAACAAGTATTGATGATGGTGGCTAGTGATATATGTGTGCTTAAAGAAGTATGGGGTAATATACATTGATGTGAAGGTGGAGTTTGGTTTGATATAAGTTTGAGGTTTGAATGCTAAAGTATATGTATTAAAGTGCTTAGGGAGGTGTAGTCACTCTTATATCTAAATGTATCNGTTCTTAAATTCCATCGTGTGTGGAACTAACTCTTTTATTTTGTGAGGGCACATGATTCATGAAGGAAAGATAATGTTGTTGACCTCTATGTTAGAGTAGTTAGTGAATTGTGAATAAAGCATGGTATTTGTCAGTCGAGTATTGAGGCGAGGATGTCATACCTTTGTGCTTAAACTATTTTAAAAATTCTTGGTATAACACGTTAAGGGATTTGCTTAATAAGTTGTGTTCATGGGTGTAGTTTAATTGCTCGAGGACGAGCAAATGTTTAAGTGTGGGGTGTTGATGTGTGGCTAGAATTCATGGTTTAACGCATTATGTGCCTTACATTTTATGTGCGTTAATGATAAAAATACACTTCGTGTGAGCATAATGGGGTCTATTTCATGTGTAGGTGAATTGGATATGGAAGCCAAGCTAAATGGATGTATAAACATCAAAAATACGCTCAAGAGTCAAAAAGGAGTGATTTGAGCTGTAAAGCCTGGCCTAGCCAGGCGTTTGGGGGGCGTTTGGGCCCTAACGCCAGGTGTGGCCAGGCATTAGCCAGGCGTTTGGCCTGTAACGCCTGGTCCTCAATCCAGCCCAGTCCGAGTTTTAAAGGCTTAAGTGTTTCCCGGTTTGACTAGAAGTATCCTACACGTTTAGGGTTTGTCCCAAAATATATAAATAGACCAAAAACACAACTTTGAGAGACTTATGCCATTAGAGACAACAGAAGCGTGTGGAATACTACTCAGCAAATCAAAACATTAATTTTTACATCATTTATTCCTTACTCTGTAATTTAATTATGCAAGTTATTTTGGATTTGATTACTATGATCATGAGTAGCTAATTTATTTAATCTAAAGTTTTGGTGGAACCCGTTGGGGAATGACGTTATTGTGATATTAATATAGTTTTGATTGGTTGCTAATATCTATTTGTTCAACTACGTTCTTGTTGTAGTTAATTGAATGGCCGTCAATTAGTTGTTCTTATTTATTATGTATCTACTTGAGAGAGAGTGCATATTTAGGTAGTTGTTTGAACAACACCACTCCGGAGTATAGGAGAGATCCATAACCGAGGGTTTAGAGGTTGGATTAGAGATACGATACCTCAGGTGCAATCTAAAGTGAACTGTAATGCAGTCTAGCTAGCGTAACTTGAGAGAGTGCATCTAGTAAATTATCATAATTACTTGAGAGAGATTTATGGTAGCTGGAGTGTTCATGATTGATAGATACAACTAATCAAACTATAGGAAGTATCCAAGAAAGAAGTTCACCGACGGGAGAAACCATAACCTTAGACCTTTATTCTAATTGTTTACACCGCATTGTTAGTTAATCTTTAGTTTATTAATTTTGTTCAGTAGAAGTAGTAAAGCATTACCAAGTGATATTCAAAATTCTTGAGAAAGTTGATTAAGTAAAATTTTCGTATTCTGACGGCTTGCTTGATATGTTAATTCCCTGTGGGATTGACTCTGGGCTTAATACCCCGGATTATATTTGCAATGCCCGCTTAGTCTTTTATTAGACACAATTGAGCGTGATCAACCATCAAATCATTAATCTTCATTTTCCAAAATCATAGTCCAACCCCCACCCCTACCCCAACCAAATTCCACCTTTAGTTCACATAAATTAGGTATAATAATCTATGAATATTCAATATTTAGCACTAAAATCAAGTAAGGATTACTTATACCTTCAATTGTGATTAAAGCCCTCCAAAAATCGTCCCTAGCCGAGCTCCAGAACTCCAAAAATGAGAAAATAACCAAACTCTTCGAATAATATCATGTCTAGTATTCCACATTTGCGGACACTTAACCGCATCTGCGGTACCGCTTATGCAGTAAAAGGCCCGCATCTGCGATCTTCACTAAAATCCTGACCTCCGCTTCGGCGGCCCTCCAACGCACCTGCGCTTCCACTTCTACAGACTCCTATTGCAGAATCGCATTTGCTTTTGTGAAACCTATTGTATCTGGGGACATCACCCCTTCCAAGACAGCCTTGCACCTGCTCAGCCAAGGTCGTATCTGCGGCCAAATCTCTGCAGATGCGAAAGCACAAAAACTCCGAAATTCTTTAGCAATGCTAATTCCAACCAAAATTATCTGAAATCAATCCGAAATACACCCGGGCCTCCGGGTCCCCGTCCAAACATACCAACCAATCCCAAAATATAACACGGACCTATTCGATGCCTCAAATAACACAAAACAATATCAAACCACGAATCTCACCTTAATTCAAACCTAAGGAACTAATCCAAATTTTCAACTTCGAAACTTACGCCGAACATACCTAAACAACTCCAAATGACCTCAAATTTTTCATGCAAGTCCCAAATGACACGGCGGGCCTATTTCAACTCTCGGAACAAAAATCTAACCTGATACCATCAGACTTAACTCTCGATCAAACTCACCAACCTTCCAAACCTTCAATTTTCAAATTTTCGCCAATTCAAACCAAAACAATGTAGGAACCTCCAAATCCAAATCTCAACATACTCCTAAGTCCAAAATCACTATAATAACCTATTGGAACCACCACAACATCATTACAGGGCCGTCTACACAAAAGTTAAACTCTGATCAACCCTCACAACTTAAGCCTCTCACCAAGGGACTAAGTATCCCAATTCAATTCAAAACTTCCCAAAAACCAAACCAACCACTCCAGCAAGTTATGTAACCACAAAATACACATATGTAAACCATCAAGTAGGGAAAACGGGGCAAAAATACTCAAATTCACTGGCTGAATCATTACACCATAGCTCTGCTAGCGCTCCTTTATACAAGCTTTTCACACAGGTTCCTTTGATGAATCCGAGCTTATTATTTGCCCACAATGCCATACGCATTGATCTGCTCCGCAATCCATAGTTCTAGGTCCTGTGAGCTTAAAATCTATTAGTCACACCAGGAGTGTCGGAAGGTTGCAGATAAAGTGGATGGTGGTGGTCGATTTTGATTCGTGACCTAGAGCTTAGAAATGAAGTTCGGAGAAGATCTTAAAGAGAAGAGGTAGAGAAAAAGGAAGAGATATCTCATTAGCAAAATATTAGAGTTAGGTACAAAGTTACGTGTCCTATCCAACTATATAGATCCACTAACTAATTACATCAAAAATGACAAAACTACCCTCATTATCTTAATATTCATGTAGCACATTTTACTTATGGGGTAGTAACGAATAGTGATTGTTACTCTATCCACCTTCATTTGAATGTGATACTAAGCGTTTGAGATAGTCAAGTAGGAAACCCTTTTTTTTTTATATTAATAATGTCTAGACCAACTGCGTACACTTAACTATTTTCCAAGTATGTGTATCCTACCAATAATATATGTTGCTCCCAAACGCACATGCAAGTATACATGATCGTACAAGTAATAAAATGATGAGTTGAGTGTCGAACCCACAGAGACTTGTATCAACTACTCACTAAATTACTACAATTGTTATTCAGTCAAAGCCAAAATCAAAATCCAAGAATATAATTATATTAAACTATAATTCTAAGTAATAACTAAATTATCAAGTAACGAGTTGATTTTTGTGTATTCAGTAGAGACAAATATTCCAAGGTTGTGATCGATTCACCATTCATATTGTGTTCTAATTAACTCTCCATTTTATTATATTCACTCATGCTTGCTAATTAATCGATAATTGCTCTCATAGCCTTCTCCCGAAGTACTACTCGCCTATTCGAAATAGATTAACGCTTATATTCCTACGAAATTAATCTATTGAGAACGCATTAAGATTATGATATTTAATTAAGCACATCGACTAGATATATTCCTATCCTAACCACAAATTTGCTCCCCCTAAGAGTTAAGATCGTGCTCTCTTCAATTCTTCTCTAATATATACACGACTTTCTGAAGCATAGCATAGATAGTAAATAGAACCTAACTACTGGCCAGACAATTAAGAAACTAATCAAATAATTGAAGAAACAATCATATATTAGTTAATTATAATCAAGGTTAAGCTAACATTAAACAACAATATTCATGGCTAAATCACAACCCCAGAATAATGGGTTTTTAGCCACTCATGATGTAATCAAACAAAAACATAAGTGTTGAATAATTGAAAATACTAGAAAAAGATGAAGAAAACTAAGATCTCTTCGCTTCCGAATGTTCTCGTGTGTATTTTCCTCCAAAGTGGTGTCACCTCCTTCACAAATAAGTTTAGTCTTGCTTTTATACGTGTTGGGTAGGTCTAGGGCCGAAATAACCGTGTCCCAGGCGAAATAGGAGAAAATTCACGCCACTGACGCCCTGGTCAGCACCAGGCGCCCTACATGGCGCTACCTCGTTTCAGCATACTGTTTCCAGCGCCACAGGTGGCTCAAGGCGCTGCCTGTGGCGCTCCACTGTCCCCTTTGCCCGTTTTCATCCGTTTTGGCTCTAATTTTGCACATTTCGTCCCCGTTTGCTCCCAGATCATTCCTACACATAATATCACTTCAAATTAATATAAATCATCACGTTTAACATCCAAAATCTATGAAACAAAAATAAACTATGAGGCGATATACATACAAATATATATACTTTAAGCTAAACATCAACAGCTATCAGATAATTAAATCTCTACCAACTAAACTTTAGATCTTTGGGAATGAGGTCACCTAACTATTTTTTTGTCTTTACTGAGATTCAATCAGCCTCCGATATACAGTAGTACTCTTTATTCCAACTCTATTGATTGCTAAGTTTGCAAACTTGCCACAATAAAATGACATATATTTTTCGTTCTGAAAAATAGTAGTAAGTCACCTCGATGAGTTAGTTCGCGGTTTTATTTCTATAGAGCATAAAGCTCGTGGAGAGTCTTTCTTGATTGCTCTTTCTACCCTATATATGTGCAAAAACTCTCCCAAAAAAAAATCAGGCTCCCAGAATTGTTTTGGCCTGTGAGCCATAAAAGAAGATACTAATTTCACTTTTTTTCTTTTTGCTAAGTTGTCTAGTTGTTGCATGTTTGACTTGATATTCCAAAGAAAAGTTAGTGTAGCTCCAAAAACTGTGTGTGTATGTTCTTTTCATAATAATAGATGTCATTGGCCTACTGATGTCAGAGGCGGATCCAAAATTTCAAGAGGATAAGTGCATTATTGTGAAGAGGTGGATCTAGAATTTACATGACGGGTTTAACTTTTTTCTCTTACCATGAACCCACTGCAGTCTTGAAATTCTAGGTTCAAAATTATACCCTTTTTGAAATTTTAATATTTTTCACATATATTTCTATAATTCGTGCCGAAAACAAGATCATTTAGAGTGTGGTTGAACTGCTAATTTTACATGTAGAGGTGCACCAAATAATATTTGCATTATAAGAGTTTTTGAGCATGGATTCATGCACATATATTTAAGTAATTTTGAAGACATATAACATTGTTATACATGATTTGGGAAGAGGAGTATGGGTTCACGTGAACCCGTACCCCTCTACTTGGATACGCCTCTGACTGATGTTTTATAAATTTATTCATTTATTTCTTTTTCACTAATACAGTAAGAATATACAATATAAACTTAATTATCTATACCGGGTGTTTACACTGGGCTACTAAATAAAATGACACATGCCATTTTATTTAACTATAATTTTTAATACTTAGCTATAGTTAGTTACCATGTGTATTGCACAAAATCTTAGATAATAATATAAAATGCTAAATATATATCTTGCTATTCTCAGTTATATTCTTAACAATATTGTCAAGTATATCATTGGTATTTTATATGCCTCTAAAACATCCAAAACCATTACAAATTGAGTATGATAATTTTCCTTGTGATGTATCTTTCATTGCAGGATGAACATTTTAACCTTAATGAAAAAACACTTATCTTAATATACCTTTAGCATAACTCATCAAAAGATTAACAGATTAAGGGTGTGTTTGGTATAATGGAAATTATTTTCTGTGAAAAATATTTTCTTGGAAAAACGTAAAAAACATAAATTTAAAATTACAAAAAAAAAAAAANGAGGGGTAGTAGGGTGGGTATTAACGAAAAAACTGAAATTTGAAAAAAAAAAAAAAAAGCTTTTTTGGAGAGAGGGAGTGGGGTGGGTTGGTGAGGATGGGGAAGATTGAGAATGTGTTTGAAAAATATTTTCCTTTCTCTTGATAAGGAAAACATTTTAGCTCATAAGAAAAATATTTTCCAAAACATTTAAGCCAACCAAACATAAAAAAAATTGAAAAACATTTTCCGAAATGTTTCCTTCGTACCAAACACACCCTAATACCACAAACCTTCACAAAACTGCACTTGGCTTTGCATAGTTATAACACTATTACAAGTCATGAAAACATTGCCAAATTTAATTTGGAAAGAAAATTTCAACTTAATGGCTTACCTAACTAAGTTGAAGCTTAGGAGATTTCTTATATGTTACGTCTTAAAGATATTTAGCACACTTTTACAAATAATTAGCTGAATAATATGTGACAAGTTATATATCCAGGCATCGAAATCTTTACTTCCTAGATTAACAAAGATTTAATGATCAAGAGAAGAAACATATTTCATAGCATTAGGCCTATACTTGTATGGAAGGGGAGCCTTATATCAACGGTAAAGTTGTCTCCGCGTGACCTATAGGTTACTGGTTTGAGCCATGAAATTAGTCACTGATGCTTGCATTATGTTAGGTTGTCTGCATCATACCCCTTGTGAGTGCGAACCCCCCTTGTGAGTGCGAACCTTCCCTGGATCCTGGTGAATATGGGCACTTTGTGCATCGGGCTGCCCGGGACTATACTTGTGTATGCCTAAAGGAATTCTATTTCATCCTATTCTAGAAATGTGTCCTCTTTTGTGGTATCCTTTTCATTCTCTACGGTTTGAATTGGTGATGGTGGTGGTACTGATGATGTTTCTGCATCTTGCAATATTCTTAAGTGTACAAAAATATTCCTTGTAGCCCCTCTTAATTCATTAACTGAATCTCTAAGTCCTCTTCTGCAAGAAAATAAATAAGACCAGAATATTATTTCTTGTAGGTAAACAGTACCAAGTGTACAAAAAGCTATAGCTGAAATCTTGAATGCTGTTTGGTTCAAAAAAAAGAACTTATGCTGACAAAATTAGAGATATCATCGCAACAAATGACCTTGTAGTTAAAGAAAAAGGTGTGATAATGCCACAACAAAGTCCTGAGAGTAACTTCATCGTCCACGATATAGCCTATAGGGCGTAGTGAAGTGGGGAAATTCCAAGATTTCTAGCTTGTGGTTTTGAAGGGAAGATAAGACGAGACATATTGAGTAGATTGGGACATAAACATTATTCACACAAACAATAATATTCTCTTCATGCAAGCTCAACAGTCTAACTAACAATACAGTTGCTTTTTGTCTTTCACCTAAACATGAGAAAATCAAGATAAACCATGCATTATGCATGAATCTTAAAGAGATTCAGAGATGAAAGTGATATAATCTTTCTTTTAATTAACATTGGTAAGATGGTATACAAGTAAAAGATTTAAATTCAAGTGCTCGATGTAAGTAATATGAAATATAATGTCATATTTGATCTGCTTTATCGTTACCAAGATTCAATTAAGTAAATCATGGTAATTGAAGAATATTTTACGATCAATGCATTATAGCAAGTTATTTACCATTTATGAGGTAACGTATTAATGTGTATAATAAAGATTTAACATATAGTTTATTGAATAAATACTTTTGACACCGTCAGAATATAGGACGACTTAAACTCAATATAGAAACTCAAAGCTCTGAAATCTTAACTGGTTCTTTTGAATTCTCTTTTTGATGTTTTAATACTAGATCAACAACTTCTTGAGAGTGCAAAATATGATTGGCTTTTGATCTTTAGGTGTAGTTTGATATTGGTAAATCAAAAAATTTAACCAGGATAGAAAGAAAATTACCTTGTAAAGGAGTAGAAATGGAATTACATGGTGAAATTTCAGTATACTGAATGTCCACAATCTCAATGAGCTTGTTTGCTATAGCAATTGCATATACTGTAGATCCTTCGCAAATCTGCAACATTTGATACAAATTACATAGATATAATACCATAATATTGAAACAACAAGATGAAATGACAACCTTGGAGTTAAACAAAAAGCTGTAACAATCGCCAACAAGTCCGCCAGCTACATGGTGAAGATCCAGTTGAAAGTCATCAAGAACCTTAGATACAAAGAGAAGACAATTGATTCTCTTCTGCTGGACAAGTTTGACAGTAACTTCATCGTCCACGATCCGGACATCAACTTGATCTGTATTGTTGGACTTCCTCTGAAGCCATGAGCTTCTTAATGGACGACTTCCTATCTTTTGCCTCTTGGTTCTGTCTCTGCAGCTCATTTTCTTGTCCACCAGAATTTTTAGCTCATTTACTGTCCTCTTCAGCTCATTGATGTACATAATAGCATCCCCTACAATTGATGCTCTATCATTCTTGCATTAACAAAAATTTTGAAAATGTCAAACTAGATATATCCAAACGAATCCAGGATTTCACCACTGTGGGCATGCAGGGGCGGATTTAGGGGGCGGAAGGGCCCAAAAAATACACCGTATATATAAGTTAAAATTTATTTTTTATCTCTATATATTCAGTTTTGAATCCCCTTAATACAACTCAAAAGTGTAGCTTAGTGGTCAAGGGGGTTCAAAACCTTTATAAGCTCATCTGTTCAATCCCCACTAGGTACAATATTAACTTTTTTTCTTTTTGAATCCCTTCATAGAGATCCTGCATCCGCCCCTGACTGACTGTGACTGTGGGTTGGCTCTATTAAGACAGTAACTTCAGAAAAACAAGCAACAATAATTGGATCAAGTAACAAGTATTAACTTCCAATATATATATATATATATATTGACAATCGAACAACAAATCGAATATGTAATTTCAATGCTCAATACCAAATTCAAGAATCCAAATGATGATTCTCAAAGAATGAATGAATACCTTGGTGGGGTTGGGAACCAAACTTCTCAAAATTTTGTACTTGTCATTTAAATGCACCCTCTTTTGCCTATCAGTAGCAAAATGTTTGATCTCTTTAGTGTTGGTATCTTGGTATAAATCACCACTCACTTCTGTCTCCATACCATTAAAAAGAGAGCCAAAATTTGAGCCATGTGGCAAAGAGTGGACTAATTCTCTCAATAAAGGGGGAAGATTCAAAGGAAATAAAGAAGGATCATAGATTGCAGTTGAAGTTGATGCACCATTTGTTGTATGTAAGTCCCTTATGGCATGTGAAGATTTATGACTTGTGTTTGTGAAGGAAATTGAACAAGTGTGTAAAGGAAAACTTATAGATGGTCCTTGATGACTACTGGATTCATGCATAAATTCTTGCGTTAAAGAGTTGGCAATTACACTATTGTTGGTATTATAACTATGTTGCATCTCTAGATTCACTTGCTGCTGAAGCTCCATCTCAAGATTGTTTACCATGTAAATGGTATTAACAATTATATTTGATTTGTGGTTCTAAAAATATATGATATATTGTAACACTAGTTGATTACTAGGAAGTAATAAGTGTAAGTAAAGAAAATGAGATAAGCAAACGAAAGTTATCGCAAGACTGGGCCTCGAGATCACTGGACTCGGGAAGCCTCGAGGTCGGATGATAGCAATAATGAAGAATAATAAATGAAGACAATAAATGAAGAACACTAAGTAAGGAGCAATAAATCTGAGAGATAATGTTGAACACAAAAAGAGAGCAGAAAATGTTCCATTGCATTGAATGTATTGTGTTACAAGAATGATTGGGGTCCTATTTATATAGGAGGGGTGAGTCCCAACAAAGTACATGTCTAATTAATACAGAGAAATACTATGAGTACAATTATATAACGGCCTTGTACGGACTTGTACTATTTTTGCAGACCTTATCAGTTCTAACCACGTGTTCTTGGGAATTTCCCGTCTTTCCATGACAGTCATCAATTTTCATACCGCCTCGAGGTATGCTATGATGGGTCCTCGATACGCTCTCTCGAGGGGGTACTTCGTAGTCGAGCCTCAGACTGTGCTTCGAGCCCCTCGAAATTGGGCTTGAGATGTCACGGAGGCTCTAAAATCGGACTTCCCCGATTTTGGCCGTATACAAAGATCAAAACAAGCACGTCCTATATATCTTTCTTTTAATCTTCACCACACTATTTAAGTTTTCTGATTTTATGTACTTGTTGGTCTTTCCGCAAAACTGTTAAATAAAAGTGAAATAGCACAAGGATATGCAGCTGTAAAAGAAAACTATAGTCTCCAAGACAGTATCACAGCTTCCAAAAATGTAACCGTAAAAATTTCTTTTCTCTATCATTTTATGTGACACATTTTATTTTTTAGTGTGACAAATTGCAATGTTAAAAATCTTCTTTAATTGTTAACAAAGTTGTGTAGGGGACCACTAGCCAGCTATTCTCTCCATGCAATTTGGGTAGTCTAACTAACAAAAACAGTCGTTATAGTTTTCAACTATGGTTGGAAACTAATTAAAAGTTGTAATAAGAAACCGTAGTTATTCAGTATTTGATTCATTTAATTTATGTCTAAATAAGATTTGCAGTTAGAATAAATATAAGAATAGATTTTTCTATTTTTAGTTGAAATAAATTTCATACTATTATAAATAGAGGCATTGATGACTTATTTTATGTGTGGAGATTTGTGAGAACTGTACATTTATATGTGAAACTAGTATATATTAGTTTTCAATAAAATTCAAAGACATAAGGAAAAAGGTTATATATCCTTAATTCCTTACCACTTATGATCATTTGTCTTTTAGCTGCAAGTTGCAAAATGAAATGCTAATGGAAATGCAAGGAATAAGTTGTAGATGCATAACTCATGTGAAAAATACTGAAAAGTACTACTCTCCCGTTTCAGTTAATGTGAACCTATTTTCTTTTTGGTTTGTTCCAAAAAGAATGACCTTTAAATTTGAAAACAATTTAGCTTAAACTTACAATTCTTCCCTTAATGAGAAGTTTTTATAACCACACAAATACTCTGAGCCCCTTTATGATTCGTTTAGGACCACAAATTTTAAAAGTCTTCATTTTTTCTTAAACTCCTTACCCAGTCAAACATGTTCACATCAATTGAAATGGAGGGAGTAGTATTTCTTTTGCAGTCATACTATAACAGAAATAGCTTCGAATTAAGAGTCGTGTTTGGAAGCATAACAAACTGTTTATGACATGTGTAGCAGTAGATGCTCAACAAATTATTGGATGCTGAAACATCGAGCACATAATTCTTGTGACTGAAAACATTTGGAAGATGCAGTTAATCACAAGCTATATTTTATGAAGAATCAACAAAACGAATAATTATGTATTTCAAAGCTTACACAACCAAAGCGAGCTAATTTTTTTGACTAAGAGAAATCCTTTGACAGGGATTAATCTGCAAAACCTTGCATAATCATGTTCTTGATAATCTAGCCACAACTCCAACCAAAAAAAAACAAAGAAAAAAAAAAAAAAATATATATATATATATATATATAGGTAAAGACTTACGTGTTTCTTTTTCTTCTCAAAGGTAAAGGTAAAAGGTATAAGTTACTCCTGAATTTGTCACATATTTTAAACTTTGCAGAGATCCTACTACCCCTAAACTTTTCCGAAATGTCACATAGCATAGAGTGTGTATACGCTCTCTTTGGTATACATGTACTTTGCAGGGACCCATATATGTGTGTGTATATATATGTGTGTGTGTGTAAGGATCCTATTACCCCCTAAACGTTTTTGAAATGTCACGTCGTATGAAGTGTGTATTCACTCTCTCAGATATACATGTATTTTATAGAGATCCTATTACCCCTAAACGTTTCTGAAATGTGACGTAGTGTAGAGTAGTCTTCTCTCTCTCGGATATATATGTATACTTTGTAGGGATCTTATTTTCCCTTAAACTTTTCTAAAATGTGACGTAGTATAGAGGTGTATTCACTCTCGGATATACATGTACTTTGTAGGGATCCTATTACCCCCTAAACTTTTCTGAAATGTCACGTAGTATAAAGGTATACTCAATCTCTCGGATATACATGTACTTTGTAGGGATCCTATCACCGCCAAACATTTTTTAAAATCCACACGCAACATACAACTTGTATTCACTTTCTCAAAGAACATAAGAAGCAGTACTACAACAACAACAATAACAAAAAACTAGTTTAATCTCATAAGTGGGGTATGGAAAAAGTACTATATACACAGACCTAACTCCTACCTTGCGAAGGTAGAGAGGATTTTTCCGATGGATCCTCGATTCAGGAAAAGCATAATCACGACATTATTAAAATAAATATTAAAATAATAAGATGACTGAAGCAAAAGACAATAAGCTTTAACAACAAGCAGGAACATGGAAATTAGGAAGCAGGAGCAAGAACTAGTAACAATATTAACGATAACAACAAACTAATAAGATGACTAATGCAAAAGACATAACTGGTAGCAAGAGAAATCAAGATATAACAGAGTATGAGGATACTATTGATATTATAGGTAAGAACAAGAAAAACACTTGACCACCTACTAGTTTTCTACCTTAGTTCTCGATCTCCACACCATGCTTTCAAGGGTCATTTCCTCGATAAGCTGCAAATATGTTATGTCCTGTCTTATCACCTCTCCCAATTCTTCTTTGGCTTACCTCTACCTCTCCTCAGAACAACTACACCAATCTCTCACACCTTTTCACTGAGGCATCTGGACATCTCCTCTTTACATGCCCGAACCATCGCAGCCTCGCTTCTCGCATCCTACCTTGTCCAAAATATCTTCATTCATTATCTTCTCTCCTAGTGTGACCACACATCCATCTCAACATACTCATTTTCGCTACTTTATACTTCAGGACATGAGAGCTCTTGACTGACTAATACTTTGCCCCTTACAACATAGTCTGCCTAATCACCATTCTACTGAATTTACCTTTAAGTCTTGGTGATATATTCTTATCACACAAGACACTGGATGCGAGCCTCTGTTTCATTCACCTCACTTCAATATATTGTGTGCATTATAATCAATCTTCTCATTATCTTGGATTATTGACCTAAGATACTTGAAACTTACTCTATTTGAGATGACTTATGTATCAAGTTTCATTTATGCATCCTCTTCATGAATTATGTTACTGAACTTGTACTTCAAGTATGTGGTCTTTGTCCTGCTCAACCTGAAACTCTTAGACTCCAAGGTTTGTCTATAAATCTCTAGCCTTGTATTAATACCATCTCGCATCTCGTCAACCAGTACTATATCATTTGCAAATAGCATGCACTATGGAACCTCCCATTGGATGTGACACGTCAATTCATCCATCACCAAGGCAAAGAAAAATGGGCTAAGAGCTAATCCATAGTGCAACCCCATCTCGACTGGGAGGTGACCCAATCTCCTTCCATTGTTCTTACCCGGGTCTTGGCTCTATTGTACATGTCCTTAATCACCCTAGTGTACACTATATGTACACCTATAGCCTCTAAGCATCTCCATAGAACGTCTCTTAGGACTTTGCCATATGCTTTTTCTAGGTCAATGAACATCATATGTAGGTCACTATTCCTTTCCTTACTACTCTACTAATCTCCTTACAAAGTGAATGGCTTTCGTAGTCGATCGTCTTGATAATGTATCTGAACTGATTCTTGGAAATAGATACACCCTTCCTCACCCTCATCTACAGTAGTCTCTTCCAAATTTTCATAATGTAGCTTAACAACTTAATACCCATATAATTGTTGCAATTTTGAATATCGCCTTTGCTATATTAAATGGACCATCGTACTCCGTCTTCATTCTTTGGGCATCTTCATCATCCTAAGAATGACATTAAACAACTTAGTAAGATACTCCAAATTTTCCCTACCCATGGTTTTCCGGAATTCAACTGGGATCTCGTCCGACTCGAATGCTCTTCTCCCGCTCATCTTACGTATAGCCCTTTCAACCTCCTTGATCTTTATATTCCTACAAGACCTAATATCCCGACAACTCCTGGAGTGCTCCAAATCACCCAGAAAAATACTCCTACTCCCCTTTCATTTAAGAGTTCATAGAAATAAGCCTGTCATCTTTGTCTAATGTGAGCCTCTTCCACCAATACTTCCCCTTCCTCGTCTTTGATGCACTTTGCTTGGTCCATATCTTGGGCCCTCCTCTCTCTCACCTTGACTAGCATGTACAACTTCTTATCCCTGACTTTGCCTCAGGTTCTGCATACAAGCATTAGAACGTTATTATTTTCGCCATCGTTACTGCTAGCTTTTTCACCCTTTTTGCTATCTTATACACCTCCCTATTCGTCCTCTTATCCTCCCCATCTTTGCTCTCCACTAACTTCGCATATGCTGCCTTTAGGCTTCCACTTTACCTTGGACCTCACCATTCCACCACCAGTCTCCTCGATGTCCGCCAATGTTGCCACTCGAGACCCCCAATATATCTAAGTTGCTTCCCTAATACAACCAGCTGTCCTAACCCATATACTGTTAGCCTCACCGCTACTCCCCTAGACCTTATCTCCAACAACTTCTCTCCCATTTCAGGAGCTCTAGCCGTAGTCAAGCCCCCCCATTTGATCCTTGGTATGTCGTACAAATACTCTTAATCTCTAAATTGATCGCCAAGAGAATATTTTAAACGATCGAAATCGGATTCGTATATTGTATGACCAATCGATACCGAAACAAGACGGGTTGGAACTCGACCCCAGATTATAACAAACCCATGCGCGAAGTTAAAACGTTGAGCTCGTGATTTCGGGACCGAATAAGATCGAGGGAACTTTGTCGAGCCAAATAATGGATGACCGGAATATCCGCGACCAGTTGGAGATCACGACAGAAATTTTGGCACGTATAAAGGAGAGGCCTATTAATTAGCAAATCATGAGATTTTTACCTTTTATAGAATTTTATCAAGAGTAGGGCTCCCGTACTATATAAAGGGAGGTGTGATCACTTGTAAAACATATTGTAACACGTATCAAAGAAGCAATATATTTATTTTTGTCGTCGATTGAGTTATTTCTTGACTCGAGGGTGACCAACCTTCTTGGCTAAGACTGTTCAATTTGTGTGGTTTGAAATTATTTTCTTGTCATTAATTTCAGTATTAGTTCTGTTCTTCCAATTTGTATCAAGTTATATTACATATCCTTAAAACCGCACATAAATTCAATTGTTATTCGATTTTAGGGTAAACAGTTTGGCGCCCACCGTGGGGCTGAGGATAATAGTGATTATTTGATACAAATATCTATAACACAGTGCTTTACACTTTCTCTTTGAAGTATCTTTGATTCCAGTATAAAATACAAAATGTCAAATCCTCAATCAGCACCTTTGCACGTTGATAGCGATTCCGGTCACCAAGATGAAAAGAACAACATAACACCCAATAATGAGATACCACCTACTGATCCCGCCAGAATTCCAATCATAGATCCGAATGATGCTAATTCACATGTGGTTATTGATGCAAACTTGCCTACTGACTCCGAAAACAAGATTTATGGTGGATCCCAATCAACAACTCGAAACACACAAAACATTGAAGAGGGAGGGATCAGTCTACGAGTGATCTTCGAAATGTTGCAGGCACAACCGGTGGAAATAACCGAGTTACAAACAAAAATCGTGCACCAAGCAAGGTTGAGCCCGATCCTCCCCAGGAAATCATCCTAGGGATCAACCGGTCACAAAAAAGTCGAATGAAAACGAATCAAGGGATAACCTCAAGATTATAAAGAAGCTCAAGGAATTGTCGAAACGGATAGAATCAGAGAGAAGAAGATTGAGGCCAACGATAAAAAGGTAGAGACCTACAATTCCAAGGTAGATCAGATACTAGGAGCACCGCCGATATTGAAAGTCCTGGATTCCAAGAAGTTCACACAAAAACCCTTTCCCTTGAGCGCGACTCCAAAACCGATCCCCAAGAAGTTCTGCATGCTCGAGATTCCAAAGTACAATGGAATGACCGATCCGAACAAACATGTCACCTCTTACACGTGCGCCATCAAAGGGAATGATCTAGAGGATGATGAAATCGAATCCGTCTTTTTAAAGAAATTCGTAGAGACCCTGTCAAAGGGAGCCATGATTTGGTATCACAATTTACCACCTATTTCTATTTACTCTTTTGCTATGATTGTAGATTCTTTCGTAAAGGCACACATCGGGGCCATCAAGGTCGAAACCAGGAAATAAGACCTTTTCAAGGCAAGGCGGAAGGACGATGAAATGCTCAGAGAATTCGTATCTCGATTCCAAATGGAACGGATGGACCTACCATCGGTCTTTGATGATTAGGCCGTTCAAGCCATTACCCAAGGGCTCAATGTTCGAAGCTTTGTGGCTTCACAACAGTTGAAAAAAAATCTGATAGAGTATCCAACTGTTACTTAGGTCGATGTGCATAATCGATACAAATAAAAATCAGGTTCAAAGACGATCAACTTAGGGCTCCTTCTAGGTCTGTTTATCCTATCAAACCCGTCGATAGAACCAAGATAAATATTGACCGGGAATCAAGGTTTAACAGAGATCGGTATCACCTATATAACAGGGACCGTAGCGGAAATGGGTCCGGGAAAATTCCATGAGAAACAAAAGGAGAAATGATCGAGGTCAGAATAACAGGGGAATTATGACCAAAAGCGGCTTCGACAGGTCCATCGGACCCAAAGACGCACCAAGGATATCGGAATACAAATTTAATGTCGATGTTGACGCCATTGTATCAGCTATCAGACGCATCAAAGATACCAAATAGACTCGACCTCTACAGACTGATCCATCCTAGAGGGATCCTAACTAGATATGCAGATAACATGGAACTCACAGTCACAGAACTAAAGATTGTAGATAGCTAAGAGAGGATCTATCTCGTTTATTCAACAATGGACACCTTCGAGAATTCTTGAGCGACCGAGCCAAGAATCATTCAAGAAAAGGGATTCTAACGAACAGGAAGAACAAGAAGAACCTCAGCACGTCATCAACATGTTCATCGACAGGATTGATATTCCACAGAGGCCGATGTTGAAACGCACCAAGGTATCCATCACTAGTGAAAAATGGACTCGAGATTACTTACTAGAAGGAACTTCATCTTTCAAAGATGGGGACGCGGAAGGGATCGTACAACCCCACAATGACATGCTGGCAATATTTGTGCTCGTAAATAAAATTCATTTTAAACGTGTGTTAATTGATCAAGGTAGCTCAGTCAACATCATTCGATGAAGGGTTGTGTAGCAGCTCGGTCTACAAGACCAAATCGTACCTGCAGTCTGAGTCTTGAATGGATTCAACATGGCGTGTGAAACCACTAAAGGGGAAATAACATTACCAGTCAATGCCGCTAATACTATCCAGGAAGCCAAGTTTTATGTGATCGAGGGTGACATGAGATACAACCGCCTGTTCGGGAGGCCATGGATCACACTATGAGGGTAGTGCCTTCGACCCTTCACCAGGTTTTAAAATTCCTGACGCCATGAGGTATTAAGACGATCTACGGGGAACAACCGGCCGCGAAAGAGATGTTTGCAGTCGATGAAGTGATTCTGATATCAACACTTACAACATTAAAGGAACCAGGGTCGGAAGCAAAACAAGGAGCCAAATAGCAATCATTGATGCCAGCCTCGACACAACCAGATAAGCAGGGGACTAACAAAGATGATGATTATGGGGTCCCCCGATCCTTTATAGTCCCCGATGACTCTGACGCTACCAAATCAACGATCGAAGAGTTGGAGAAGGTCATTGTGAACAACTATTTTTTGACCACACCGAAATTCTATACTATTTTGCTATAAATATTAA